>WNWK01055623.1:0-11224 GCA_009830355.1 Cherax destructor
TCACTTCCAGTCAGCTTCAAGGAGTGAACAGAAATCATACGTGTCAGGTTGGTAACAGAAACAACAACTGGTTTGTTTACAAAACTCCCGAACCTTCATTTAATCTTGTTTACTCACCACTGCCTCTACCACCACTGCCTCCACTACCACTGTGTCTCACCACTGCCTCTACTACCACTGCCTCTACCACCACTGCCTCTACTACCACTGCCTCTACTACCACTGCCTCTCACCACTGCCTCTCACAACTACCTCTACTACCACTGCCTCTACTACCACTGCCTCTCACCACTGCCTCTACCACTGCCTCAACCACTGCCTCTACCACCACTGCCTCTACTACCACTGCCTCTACCACCACTGCCTCTACCACCACTGCCTCTATCACCACTGCCTCTACCACCACTGCCTCTCACCACTGCCTCTACCACCACTGCCTCTACCACCACTGCCTCTACCACCACTGCCTCTACCACCACTGCCTCTACTACCACTGCCTCTACCACCACTGTCTCTCAACACTGCCTCTACCACTGCCTCTACTACCACTGCCTCTCACCACTGCCTCTACCACCACTGCCTCTACTACCACTGCCTCTACTACCACTGCCTCTACCACCACTGCCTCTCACCATTGCCTCTCACCACTGCCTCTACCACCACTGCCTCTACCACCACTGCCTCTACTACCACTGCCTCTACCACCACTGCCTCTCACCACTGCCTCTACTACCACTACCTCTTACCACTGCCTCTACCACCACTGCCTCTACCACTGCCTCTACCACCACTGCCTCTCACCACTGCCTCTACCACCACTGCCTCTATCACCACTGCCTCTACCACCACTGCCTCTACCACCACTGCCTCTACCAACACTGCCTCTATCACCACTGCCTCTACCACCACTGCCTCTACCACCACTGCCTCTACCACCACTGCCTCTCACCACTGCCTCTCACCACTGCCTCTACCACCACTGCCTCTCTCACCACTGCCTCTACCACCACTGCCTCAACCACAACTGCCTCTCACCACTGCCTCTACCACCACTGCCTCTATCACCATTGCCTCTACCACTGCCTCAACCACCACTGCCTCACACTTAATGAATGAGCGTGCAAGGTATTGTTCTCTCGAGTGTAAACAACGCGGGACTGGCTCTCCAAGTGCCTGGGCAGACAGGTGATGGACGCACTTGTTCGAATCGTGATATTTTGTTTGCATGGCGATATCGATTTTCTTGTTCTAATGACGATATGTTCTATTGCCGAGCCGTTCGAATAGCGGGGGTCCACTGTAAATATATGGACATGTTTATGATTCATTACCTTTGTAACTGTCATGATTGTGACCAGCTCTACCTGGAGCTCATTACCTTTGTAACTTGTCATGATTGTGACCAGTCTAGTTCATTACCTTTGTAACTTGTCATGAGTGTGACCAGCTCTACCTGGAGCTCATTACCATAGTAACTTGGTCATAATTGTGACCAGATCTAGTTCATTACTGCTGTAACTTGTTCAGCTATCAAAACTTTGGAGTCCAGTCTCTGGACCAATTATGTACCTCTGTAATCTTTTGACTACCGTTCACAGGATGGGTATGGGGTGCATTATAAAGATATTAAACTAACACTCGTGAAGTCTGCTCAAGTGCCATTACCGACAATTTACCCCTTAACCCTTTCAGGGTCCAAGGGGGTCTCCAACTCGTTCTCAGGGTCCATGAATTTAAAAAAAAAAATTCTTTTTCTTATGAAATGATAGAGTTTTTTTTCTAAATCTAATAGGCTAAAAATACATTTTGCGATCAATACTTATGGAGATATAGAGGATTGAAGTTGACCAAAATGGAACCGCTTACGGCAACATCGCCGACTGCCTGTCACCGGTAATAGTTTATTTATTTTTATACTTTTTCTTTATATTTTTAACATTTTATTTTGTCAAGTAACTTTTATGTCCTGTGAGACCAATATAAACCATATTTTGTATATATACACTCCTTTTATACTACACAATAACTGCTGGCTGACTGGCTGACCAGCTGGCTGGCTAGCTGACCAGCTGGCTGGCTGGCTGGCTAGCTGACCAGCTGGCTGGCTGGCTGGCTAGCTGACCAGCTGGCTGGCTGGCTGGCTAGCTGACCAGCTGGCTGAACAGCTGGCCAGCCGACTGGCTGGCTTGCTGGCTGACCAGCTATCAGACTGGCTGGCTTGCTGGCTGACCAGCTATCAGGCTAGCTGGCTGGCTTGCTGACCAGCTATCAGGCTAGCTGGCTGGCTTGCTGACCAGCTATCAGGCTAGCTGGCTGGCTTGCTGACCAAGTTGGCTGGCTAGCTGACCAGTTGGCTGGCTAGCTGACCAACTGGCTGGCTGGCTACCTGACCAACTGGCTGGCTGGCTACCTGACCAACTGGCTGGCTGGCTACCTGACCAACTGGCTGGCTGGCCATCTGGCTGGCTGAACAGCTGGCTGGATTGATGGCCAGCCGACTGGCTGGCTGACCAGCTAGCAGGCTGGCTGGCTGGCTGGCTAGCTGACCAGTTGGCTGGCTGGCTAGCTGACCAGTTGGCTGGCTGGCTGGCTAGCTAGCTGACCAGTTGGCTGGCTGGCTGGCTAGCTAGCTAGCTGGCCAGTTGGCTGGCTGGCTGGCTAGCTAGCTGACCAGTTGGCTGGCTAGCTGGCTAGCTAGCTGACCAGTTGGCTGGCTAGCTAGCTGACCAGTTGGCTGGCTGGCTAGCTAGCTGACCAGTTGGCTGGCTGGCTGACTGGCTGGCTAGCTAGCTGACCAGTTGGCTGGCTGGCTGACTGGCTAGCTGGCTGGCTGGCTAGCTGACCAGCTGGCTGGATGGATGGCCAGCTGGCTGGCTGGCTTGCTGGCTGACCAGCTGGCTGGCTGGCTAGGTGACCAGCTGGCTGGCTGGCTGGCTACCTGACCAGCTGGCTGGCTGGCTAGCTGACCAGCTGGCTGACTGAACAGCTGGCTGGCTGAACAGCTGGTTGCATGGATGGCCAGCCGGCTGGCTTGCTGGCTGACCAGCTAGCCGGCTGGCTGACTAACTGACTGACTGGCAGGGAAAATACAATAATAATAATAATAAAATAATAATTATTATTATTGTTGAAGCATGGTGGTAAGTGTGTCAGTCTTATCAGTAATCTAATTACAAGTGACATTGATGAGGGGTGAGGGTCCTCTTATCTTATTATTATCAGCTAAACTAATTAGTTTTGACATTTGATGTGGGTACTCTGCCTTGCCTGCCTGCCTCCCTCCCTGCCTCCCTCCCTGCCACCCTCCCTGCCTCCCTCCCTGTCTCCCTGCCAGCCAGCCAAGGGTGACGGGTTAGCCTCCTCTTATCAGAGTGATGACATTTGACAAATGAGTGTACATTGCCTTCCCTTTATTTGTTTTCACTGTTTTATCTGCCTGTCTGTTTGTCTCTCTTTCTGTCTCTCTCTGTCTCAGAGACAGTCACTATTGAACCAATACTGCCACATCTGTGTCCTGATATATTATTTGTCAGTCTGGATTATCCTAGGTAATTTACACTATGTATTTATCCTAGGTTATTTACACTTTGTATTTGTGTACATGTGTTACAGAGCCAGCTAGCTAGCTAGCTAGCCAGCCAGCTGGTCAGCCAGCCAGCTGGTCAGCCAGCCAGCTGGTCAGCCAGCCAGCTGGTCAGCCAGCCAGCCAGCCTGCCTGCCAGCTGGTCAGCCAGCCAGCCAGCCAGCCTGCCTGCCAGCCAGCCAGCCTTCCCCCACTGTCTTCCCCACCCACCCAACTGTCTTCCCCCACTTCCCCACTGCCTTCCCCACCCACCCCACTGTCTTCTCCCCCACTCCACCCATTGCCTTCCCCACTGTCTTCCCCACTCCCCACTGTCTTCCCCACTCCCCACTGTCTTCCCCACTCCCCACTGTCTTCCCCACTCCCCCACTGTCTTCCCCACTCCCCCACTGTCTTCCCCACTCCCCCACTGTCTTCCCCACTCCCCACTGTCTTCCCCACTCCCCCACTGTCTACCCCACTGTCTTCCCCACTCCCCCACTGTCTTCCCCACTCCCCACTGCCTTCCCCACTGTCTTCCCCACCCACTCCACTGTCTTCCCCACTCCCCACACTGCCTTCCTCACTCCCCCACTGCCTTCCCCACTCCCCCACTGCCTTCCCTACCACTCACACTGCCAGAGTGAGGTATTCCTTACCGCATGGCTTGGTGACAAAGGCGCACTGAATTACCACTCCCACAATGCAATGCAGGTGCATAGATTTTTTTCCTACTGCGCACACTTACCACATAGACCCATTCTAACACATGCAGGCTTACCAGCTCTCTCCCCCTTGATTTGAAGGCACTAGAATTTATGCGTACTAGTACGTCAATAACCCCAGTGCGTAAGCCGTACTAGTACGTCAATAACCCTGAAAGGGTTAAGGAAAAATGTCACGTAGGTTAGTCTATTTCAGACCCCCAAAAATACTTTTCCACAAGCACTTACAATATTATACTTATATAAATGTACGATTTCCGGGGTTTATGAAACTCGGGGGTCCACTGTATAGATTATCATACATAGCAGCATATGTGTAGAGAACCTAGGATAACCCAAAAAAGAAAAAAATGACTTATTTCTAGTAGTACCTGGCTTGGGCTTGCCATATATGATTTTTAGTAAATATTTTTTTCTCAGTTGTTTGTTGGGCTCTCTTATTGAAACTTGGGCAATGTATGATGGAAAGATGCTTCTTAACGTACACCAAAAATGAAAGAAATTGGACGATAAATAATGGAGTTCACTTCTCAGTCATTAGTTGCCCCTTAGCGGTATATTTTTGTATTGTTTTTACGGTTGTATTCTCGTTTTTTTTTGGTCTCATTTGATAGAATGAAAGATATATTACAGAAATAGATATGATTTTGATTGATTTCATGACGAAAAGTACCTTGAAATTGAGCTCAAAGTAGTGGGAATGTTTGATTTTTGCCGATGTTCAATGAACTTTCGTGTGTAAGTCAAGTTGGTTAACTTTATTAAGTGTATTCTAACCTAACCACTCTGTAATCCGGCAAACTCAATAATCCGGCACACTACAGGTCCTAATGATGCTGGATTTGTGATGGCAGACCTGTAATATGTAAACCACACATTGTAAGCTTTGCAAGGAAATAAAAATTTTAATTTTCATTATATTATTTTTTTCAACACACCGGTCATCTCCCACATTACCTTACCTTTACCTTTGATGAGTTTCGAGATTCTCACTACTCTTGGAGCCCGGCTTGTCTGGTATGCTTGCCTGGTCAACCAGGCTGTTGCTGCTGGAGGCCTGCTGCCCCACATATCCATCACAACCTGGTTGATCTGGCACCTGGTGAAGATACTTGTCCAGTTTCCTCTTGAAGGCTTCTACACTTGTTCCAGCCATGTTTCTGACATCTTCTGATGTTAAACAGTCTGGGGCCACGAATGTTGATACAGTGTTCTCCTATTGTCCCCACCACACCCATGCTACTCACTGGGTTTATTTTCCACTTCTTCCCATATCTCACTCCAGGTTGTTGTTATGGCAGCGTGTAAATTTGGGATCAGGCCCTTGAGTACTTTTCAGGTATATACAGGTCGGCCATCACTAATCCGGCATCATTGGGACCTGTAGTGTGCCGGATTAGTGAGTTTGCCGGATTACAGAGTAGTTAGGTTAGAATACACTTAATTAATCTATCAATAGAGACTCTGCTACATCTTCCTCATTTTCATCACTGCTTTCTCTTCCACTGGCTTGCTGCTGTGGATTTACAACCATCTGCACAATTTCTGAGTCAGTATAATGATGAAATTTGAGTCAGTATAATGATGAAATTTGAAACTACACTATAACTGAAATTAGTGCCGGATTACTGATGGAACTGGATAACTGATTGCTGGATTAGTGATGGCAGACCTGTATTATCATGTACAGTGGACCCCCGAGTTTCGTAAAAACTTCACTCCTGAAGTCTGCTCAAGTGCCATTACCGAACGAATTTACTCCCTTAAGGAAAAATTTCACGTAGGTTAGTCTATTTCAGACCCCCAAAAATACACTTCCACAAGAACTTACAAAATTATACTTACATAATTGCACGATTTCCGGGGTATTCGTTAACCGAGGGTCCACTGTATCTCTCTCTCCTCCACTCCAGTGAGTACATGTTCAAAACTTTAAGGCGTTCCCAGTAATTTAAGTGCTTTACTGGCTCAACATGCACCGTAAACAATCTCTGTATTTGTTTCAGATCTGATATTTTCCCTGCTTTGAATGGCTGTCAGCATTGAGCAGTATTCTAAATGAAGGAGCACTAGCGATTTGAAGAGTGTTACCACTGGCCTTATTTTCCTTGTTTTGAAAGTTCTCAATACCCACCCCAGCATCCTCCTCGCTGTCGTGATCTTTGTCTTATGTTCTTTAAAAGAGAGGTCAGCTGTAGCTTACAGAATTATTCCAGTCTTTTACGTGTTCCTTTCATTCTTTTTGGTGACCCTCTTGAGTTTTGTATACAGTGTTCCTTTTGAGTTCTTCATTCTTTCCATTCCTAAGCAGCTGGAACTTATCACCATTGAACATCATGTTATTCTCCACTGCCCACTAAAAAAAACCCAGCTTGTGCCTTCCTGTAATTTTTCAGTGTCTTCTACAATAGGACTTTATAATAATAATAATAATAATAATAATAATAATAATAATAATAATAATGATAATAATAATTTTTTTATTTTTGCATGATACATGTTTGTACAAAGGAGTATAAATTTTAGGTGTACATGCCAAAACCCCCTTTATGTGCAGAGCACTTTGGACAAACTTAAGATTAGTAGGCAATATTAGTGTTATAACTATACATATGGTCATTTCAAATTTCAAATTTCAATTTAAAATTTAAAATTTTTGTATTTATTTCCTTGCAAGTTTACAATGTGGTTGACATATTGTAGGAAGTATATTTACATAGGTAGTTTAAAGTGATGGCTTACAATGATTTGTAGTGCAAAGAGAGTAACTATCATGCCTTGGCATTATGGGCAGTCTAAACACAATAGATTACTGATTACTTAACACTAGACATACAAATCATAGTTTAATCAGGTTGCACTAATTATACAATTAAATATATGTTATTCAACATTTGCATTAGATTAAAATATGAGAATTTATTGTATCTTGATCATTTACTTTTGGGGTTTTGAGGCTAGGGGCGTAACACAGTGAGCAATCAAATTTTGAGGCGGTGGAGAGTGAGTTGGTAGCTATGTAGGTAGTATAGTTAAGTACCGAATATTTAGTTTTGGGCGAGTAGGTGGTTTTTAACCCTTAAACGGTCCAAACATATACAGTGGTACCTCGGTTAACGATATTTTTTCGTTCCAGAATGATGTAAAATAGACTAGTCCTTTTAGACCCCCAAAAACACACTTACAAAAGCATTTAAAAAAATAAACTTACATAAAAGCAGACTATCATTAACCGAGGTACCACTGTATATATGTTCGCACGCCCAGTGCCCCGAATACAGTGGTACCCCGACTTACGATGGTCCCCAAACTCACTCTTTTATGTAAGTTTATTTTTTTAAATGCTTTTGTAAGTGTAATTTTGGGGGTCTTAAAGGACTAGTCTATTTTACATCATTTCTTATGGAGATAAATTCGTTTGGTAATGGCACTTGAACAGCATTCTGGAATGAAAAAATATCGTAAGTCGAGGGTACCACTGTATTTTGAAAAAAAAAAAAAAAAAAAAAAAATGATAGAAATAAAAAGCACATTTTTTTAAGTGTTATAAGATAAAAAAAAATTTTTGGGTCAGTACTTACCGAGATATGAGGCGGAGAAGTTGGCACTGGATGCTCACCTGACAGCAACAGGAGTCCTGCCGCTTGCAGAACTGTTGCCGATATACCTTTTTTTCTCTTTTTTTTATTTTATATAATTTTTATGTTCTGATAATTACAATTTATAGTAGTTCTTGTGATTTCATAGCCAGTCTTTGTTCTGACACTAATATTAGGCACTGAAATTGTACTCAAATGATAATAATAATGATAGTGCATAATAATAATAATAATAATAATAATGAATAATAATAAATAATAATAATAATAATAATAAAGTTCCCTTGAAGCATTATGTAAGATTTGTGTCGCTGCTTTATCTCATCTAATCTCCACTAATGATGACTGGTGACATTTGATGAGGGGTGAGGGTAGTCTTATCTTTTCTAATCAGTCCAGTAATTACAGTGATAAACATTTGATGAGCTTACACTGCTTCCCTTTTTTTTTGTTATGCAAACCTGTCTGTCTGTCTGTATCTGTCTGTCTGTCTTTCTGTCTGCCTGTGTGTCGTCTCCTTTCTGTCTGCTTGTCTCAGAGAGTAGCTCATAAACCAACTGGTATTACGCAGATCACTTTGTCTTTAATTTTTTAGTTATCCTAGGTAATTTACACTATGTGTAATTGTATTTACGTATGTGTTCCTGTGAAATAGAGACAGATAGAGACAAAGAGACATATAGATACAGACAGACAGGCAGAGATAGACAGCCAATCAGGTACCCAGCTGACCAGCCAGCTGCTGGCCAGCAAGGTGGCCAACCAGGTGCGGGCCAGCCAGGTGGCCAACCAGGTGCGGGCCAGCCAGGTGGCCAACCAGGTGCGGGCCAGCCAGGTGGCCAACCAGCTTCTGGCCAGCCAGGTGGCCAACCAGCTTCTGGCCAGCCAGGTGGCCAAGCAGGCAGCCAGCCAGCTGGCCGGCCAGCCTGCTGACATCACTTTCCACTTAAAAGGGGAGTGTTAATATGACAAGACATCAGTGAATCTATGGTGTTTGCCACGCTGTTTGCTCTAGCTGGCCCTCAATTTAACAGGTGCTCCCACAAGGTACTAAGTGGTCCCAGATTTTTTAATATGGCGCACACCGAGTGTTAAGACCCATTCAAAATGTGACCAGGCACCCAAGGCCAATTTTCCCAAAATTTTGGGGAGGAAGGAAAAAAAAAACTTAAATACAGTGGCCCCTTGGCCGTTCTTAACCCTTTCCCAGGACCCAGGCTTTCCCGAAAAGCTTACCCAAGCCTTTTTTCCCCCAAAGAAAAAATACAATTAATCCGTTTAACACCCAAAAAATTTACCAAAAAAAAAATTTTTTTAAAGAATAACTATATTTTTACATACAAAAAACACACATAAATACACATACAATTTAAAATTTATAAAAAATTTTTTTTTTTTTTTTTTTTATTAACACTTTGGGGGATTCCCCCCAAGGGCGGGGTGGAAAAGCTTTCATCATCATTCCTCCATCACTGTTTTGGGAAGGGGGTTTTTCCCCCACAGTTTAAAACTGAACTTTTACCCCTCCTTCGGGTTGGGCACTGTGCCCCATCTCGGGCTAATCCGGCCTCCCGGTTTCCTGAACCCCTTCAAAAATGTTACTTTGCTCACATTTCCCCAACAGCACGTCAAGTTTTAAAAAACCATATGCCCCCCATTCCTCCTATCAAATACGCTCACACATGCTTGCTGGAAATCAAGCCTCCCCAAAAATTTTGCTACCCCCCCCCCAAAATTTTTTCCCGGGGGCCCGCCCCCTTTCCCCCGCCTTCCCCCCCTACAGATTTTCACCTCTCAAAAGTCACTCTTTTGGTTCTTCTCTCTACATGTCAAACCCCCCCTAAACAACCCCTCCTCAGCTCCCGGGACAATCTTTTGGAATTCCCGCACCTCCCCCTAATTTCCAAACTCCAAATTCTCTATTATATTCACCCACACATTGACCTCCCGACATGACATTTTCCACTGCCTCCAGCCTTCTCCTCGTTGCAACATTCATCACCCCTGCTTCACACCCATATAAGAGCGTTGGTATAACTATACTCTCATACATTCCCCTCTTTACTTCCATGGACAAGGTTCTTTGTCTCCACAGACTCCAGTGCTCCACTCACCCCTTTTCCCCCCCATCAATTCCTTGATTCACCTCATCCTTCAAGAAACCCCCCCCGGGGCATGTCCACTCCCCAAAAATCTGAATACTTCACCTCCTCCATACTCTCTCCTCCCTCTGTATCCCAAACTTTTGTCACCTATTCTTTTTTTATCCTCATCACCTTACTCTTTTCCCATATTCACTTTCAATTTTCTTCTTTTACACACCCTACCCAAAATTTATCCACCCCTCTGGCTTCTCTTCAGGGGAAACTCCCAAAACAGGTATTTAGCAAAAAGCAACTTTACAACTCCCTTTGTATTTCTTCTTTATCTTTTGGCCCCCTCTTGCCAAGACCCT
The DNA here is from genome assembly GCA_009830355.1 of Cherax destructor. NCBI lineage: Eukaryota > Metazoa > Arthropoda > Malacostraca > Decapoda > Parastacidae > Cherax > Cherax destructor. The sequence goes on from WNWK01055623.1 coordinate 10,342, forward strand.
TTTGCATTCACTTCTCTTACAACCCCATCTATAAAAAATTTTTGGGAAAAACCACGGTGACATCCCCATCCTTGTCTAAGGACTTTACGGGGAAAAAGTCCCCCTTTCCCCCCTACCTCTAAACCCCGGGCCTCCCCTATCCTCATAAAAAATCTTCACTGCTTTCCAAATAACCTTCCTCCTATTCCATTTAAACCCGCAACATCACTTTCATTGCCCCCTATCTTTCCCTATCATCGCCCCTTTTTCCAAAACCCCAAAAAGCCACAAAACATCTTTTCCCTTATCCAAATACTGTTCACCTATTTTGTTTCACTTAAAAAATTTGGGCTACACACCCCCCACCCCTTTCCCAAAGCCCCCTTGTTCATCCTTCCTGCTTTCTGTTTTACTCTTAATTCTTTCAATAATAACTCTACCATACCTTTTACCAAAGGGACACTCAACAGACTTATTCCCTATAATTTTTGCACTCTCTTTTTTCCCCCTTTTCCTTTATACAAAAGGGAAAAATCCGCTCTCTGCCAATCCTAAAGGGGCCTTCCCTCTTTTTCCCTACATTTATTAAATTGCCCAACCCTCCAAAATTATATCACCTTCTTTTAACATTTCTATCTTTATCCCATAATGAAATAATGAAAAAAACATTTAAAATAACATTTTACTTACCTTTATTGAAGGGCTTGCTGGCATCTGGAAGATAGGAGGACAGGGGGCAGGTCTTAGTGTTTGGAAGGGGGATCCTCCTCCCCGCACTACTGCTACCTCCCCGGAAAGGGGCTACCTCCCTGTGTCTTTACCTCCTGTTCTTGCTTCCTCCCCGTATGCCCCCCTTTTCTTCACCCCCCTGTTTTCTACCTCCCCGTATCTTGCTACACTCCCC
>WNWK01055624.1:0-11224 GCA_009830355.1 Cherax destructor
CACCACACCCAAAACGACCTCACCTCGCGTCTCTTGTAGCTGTAGGAAGGGCGTCGAGACGCTGCTGGATGCAGAAGGGTGTAGGAGAATGCTGGAGAGTTGTAGAGTAGGAGATGAACACACACGTGACTGCTTCAGGCTGGGGAGCTGGAGATGACGCCCTATGTCCCGATTTTGTGGAAAAATCGTGGACGATGCTCTGACTCAGGCACCCACGAGACGCTGGAAGCTACGGATGATGTGATAAGCCAGCAGATGACCTGGATATGACTGGCTTGGTCGGATGATCGACTGGGCGGTGGGTCCCCTACACTACACTCTGCCGTGAACCACTGCTGTCACCACTGTTAAGTCTATGTTCTTGGCTGCTTACTTTGGGCAGTAGAATGGTAGCGTAGGTGCAGAGATACGGCCGATGACTAGACTCAGTTTATTAATGGCAAGGTGTAGGTATACACGGGGACAGAGCGTGAGGGGACCGGGAGCCAGCAAGGGTAGATGCTGCTTCAGTGAGGTAGGCCGTGTAAGTGAGAGAGAAGCATGGCTGACCAGCCCGACCTTGATAGGCCTATAGAGGGCAGCACCATAGTGCTGCGCAGTTTGAAACAGCCTCTTGGTAGGCTGTTTACAAACATGACATGTGCTAGAGAACATGACATGTGCTGGAGAACATGACATGTGCTGGAGAACATGACATGTGCTAGAGAACATGACATGTGCTAGAGAACATGACATGTGGTAGAGAACATGACATGTGCTGGAGAACATGACATGTGCTGGAGAACATGACATGTGCTGGAGAACATGACATGTGCTGGAGAACATGACATGTGCTGGAGAACATGACATGTGCTGGAGAACATGACATGTGCTGGAGAACATGACATGTGCTGAGAACATGACATGTGCTGAGAACATGACATGTGCTGGAGAACATGACATGTGCTGGAGAACATGACATGTGCTAGAGAACATGACATGTGCTATAGAACATGACATGTGCTAGAGAACATGACATGTGGTAGAGAACATGACATGTGCTAGAGAACATGACATGTGCTAGAGAACATGACATGTGCTGGAGAACATGACATGTGCTGGAGAACATGACATGTGCTAGAGAACATGACATGTGCTAGAGAACATGACATGTGCTAGATAACATGACATGTGCTGGAGAACATGACATGTGCTAGAGAACATGACATGTGCTAGAGAACATGACATGTGCTGGAGAACATGACATGTGCTGGAGAACATGACATGTGCTAGAGAACATGACATGTGCTAGAGAACATGACATGTGGTAGAGAACATGACATGTGCTGGAGAACATGACATGTGCTGGAGAACATGACATGTGCTGGAGAACATGACGTGCTGGAGAACATGACATGTGCTGGAGAACATGCCATGTGCTGGAGAACATGACATGTGCTAGAGAACATGACATGTGGTAGAGAACATGACATGTGCTAGAGAACATGACATGTGGTAGAGAACATGACATGTGCTAGAGAACATGACATGTGGTAGAGAACATGACATGTGCTGGAGAACATGACATGTGCTGGAGAACATGACATGTGCTAGAGAACATGACATGTGCTAGAGAACATGACATGTGCTGGAGAACATGACATGTGCTGGAGAACATGACATGTGCTGGAGAACATGACATATGCTGGAGAACATGACATGTGCTGGAGAACTTGACATGTGCTGGAGAACATGACATGTGCTGGAGAACATGACATGTGCTAGAGAACATGACATGTGCTAGAGAACATGACATGTGCTAGAGAACATGACATGTGCTAGAGAACATGACATGTGCTAGAGAACATGACATGTGGTAGAGAACATGACATGTGCGGGAGAACATGACATGTGCTGGAGAACATGACATGTGCTGGAGAACATGACATGTGCTGGAGAACATGACATGTGCTAGAGAACATGACATGTGCTAGAGAACATGACATGTGCTGGAGAACATGACATGTGCTGGAGAACATGACATGTGCTGGAGAACATGACATGTGCTGGAGAACATGACATGTGCTGGAGAACATGACATGTGCTGGAGAACATGACATGTGCTGGAGAACATGACATGTGCTGGAGAACATGACATGTGCTAGAGAACATGACATGTGCTAGAGAACATTACATGTGCTAGAGAACATGAAATGTGGTAGAGAACATGACATATGCTAGAGAACATGACATGTGGTAGAGAACATGACATGTGCTGGAGAACATGACATGTGCTGGAGAACATTACATGTGCTAGAGAACATGACATGTGCTAGAGAACATGACATGCGCTAGAGAACATGACATGTGCTAGAGAACATGACACGTGCTGGAGAACATGACATGTGCTGGAGAACATGACATGTGCTGGAGAACATGACATGTGCTGGAGAACATGACATGTGCTGGAGAACATGATATGTGCTGGAGAACATGACTTAAGTCAGAGAACATGACAATATTTCTTCCTTCTCTCTCTCTCTCTCTTCCTTTCCATCCACAATCTATCTCTCTTTTTCTGTCTACCATACAATAGAGCGAAAAAGTAATGTGAAGGACCTGGGAGTGATAATGTCAGAGGATCTCACCTTCAAAGACCACAACAATGTATCTACTATATCTGTTAGGAAAATGGTAGGATGGATAATGAGAGCCTTCAAAACTGGAGACGCCAAGCCCATGATGATTCTCTTCAGATCGCTTGTTCTATCTAGGCTGGAATACTGCTGTACACTAACTGCCCCCTTCAAGGCTGGTGACATTGCTGACCTGGAGAATGTACAGAGAACTTTTACGGCACACATAAGTACGATACAACACCTAAATTACTGGGAACAGTTGAAGTCCTTCGATTTGTATTCCCTGGAATGCAGGAGAGAGAGATACATGATAATATACACGAAAATCACTCCCTATGAAAGCAAAAGACTCGGCAGGAGATGCAACATTCCCACAATGAAAAGCAGCGGTGCCACGAGTACACTGAGAGACAACACAATAAGTGTCAGGGGCCCAAGACTGTTCAACTGTCTCCCAGCATACATTAGAGGGATTACCAATAGATCCCTGGTTGTCTTCAAGACCCCTGGTTGTCTTCAAGACCCATGGTTGTTTTCAAGACCCCTGGCTGTCTTCAAGACCCCTGGTTGTCTTCAAGACCCCTGGTTGTCTTCAAGACCCCTGGTTGTCTTCAAGACCCCTGGTTGTCTTCAAGATCCCTGGTTGTCTTCAAGACCACCTGGTTGTCTTCAAGACCCCTGGTTCTCTTCAAGACCACCTGGTTGTCTACAAGACCACCTGGTTGTCTTCAAGACCCCTGGTTGTCTTCAAGACCCCTGGTTGTCTTCAAGACCTCTGGTTGTCTTCAAGACCCCTGGTTGTCTTCAAGACCCCTGGTTGTCTTCAAGACCCCTGGTTGTCTTCAAGACCTCTGGTTGTCTTCAAGACCCCTGGTTCTCTTCAAGACCACCTGGTTGTCTACAAGACCACCTGGTTGTCTTCAAGACCCCTGGTTGTCTTCAAGACCCCTGGTTGTCTTCAAGACCTCTGGTTGTCTTCAAGACCCCTGGTTGTCTTCAAGACCCCTGGTTGTCTTCAAGACCCCTGGTTGTCTTCAAGACCTCTGGTTGTCTTCAAGACCCCTGGTTGTCTTCAAGACCACCTGGTTGTCTTCAAGACCCCTGGTTGTCTTCAAGACCACCTGGTTGTCTTCAAGACCCCTGGTTGTCTTCAAGACCACCTGGTTGTCTACAAGACCACCTGGTTGTCTTCAAGACCCCTGGTTGTCTTCAAGACTCCTGGTTGTCTTCAAGACCCCTGGTTGTCTTCAAGACTCCTGGTTGTCTTCAAGACTCCTGGTTGTCTTCAAGACTCCTGGTTGTCTTCAAGAGGGAGCTGGACAGACACACAGTACCTGACCAGCCTGGCTGTGGTTCCTGCGTTGGTTTACGTGCGGCCAGCAGTAACAACCTGGCTGATCAGACCCTGATCAACCACCAGGCCTGGTCATGGACCGGGTAGTGGGGGGCCTTGACCCCCGAAACACCCTCCAGATATACTCCACGTATACTACAGGTACACTCCATTTACACTCCAGGTAGTTGTACTCTCTCTCTCTCCCATCTCTCTCCTCATTCTTGCTTCTCTTTCCCACCTTAATCCTCGCCTATCTTCTCTTACTTCCACCTTCACACAACACAAAGTCAAATTAACTAACAGTAGAAAAAACGGTGATAACATGAAAGGCGAAATACAACGGTAAAAACAGGAGGCAAAGGCACCGTTAGCTCAGAGGATCAACAGAAATATTACCACTCAGAGGAACCCCACCTTTAACCTTGTTAAGGCGCGTCAATGTGAGTCAAAGTTGTCACTTTGAGAGTGATAGTGTGTTGGGTGTGTCTTTATTGATGAATAAGACACATGTACAACACCTGGGTGTCTTTATTGATGAATAAGACACATGTACAACACCTGGGTGTCTTTATTGATGAGTAAGACACATGTACAACACCTGGGTGTCTTTATTGATGAATATGACACATGTACAACACCTGGGTGTCTTTATTGATGAATATGACACATGTACAACACCTGGGTGTTTTTATTGATGAATAAGACACATGTTCAACACCTGGGTGTCTTTATTGATGAGTAAGACACATGTACAACACCTGGGTGTTTTTATTGATGAATAAGACACATGTGCAACACCTGGGTGTCTTTATTGATGAGTAAGACACATGTACAACACCTGGGTGTCTTTATTGATGAATAAGACACATGTGCAAAACCTGGGTGTCTTTATTGATGAATAAGACACATGTACAACACCTGGGTGTCTTTATTGATGAGTAAGACACATGTACAACACCTGGGTGTTTTTATTGATGAATAAGACACATGTGCAACACCTGGGTGTCTTTATTGATGAGTAAGACACATGTACAACACCTGGGTGTCTTTATTGATGAATAAGACACATGTGCAACACCTGGGTGTCTTTATTGATGAATAAGACACATGTACAACACTTGGGTGTCTTTATTGATGAATAAGACACATGTACAACACCTGGGTGTCTTTATTGATGAATAAGACACATGTACAACACCTGAGTGTCTTTATTGATGAATATGACACATGTACAACACCTGAGTGTCTTTATTGATGAATAAGACGCATGTACAACACCTGGGTGTCTTTATTGATGAATAAGACACATGTACAACACTTGGGTGTCTTTATTGATGAATAAGACACATGTACAACACCTGAGTGTCTTTATTGATGAATAAGACACATGTACAACACCTAGGTGTCTTTATTGATGAATAAGACACATGTACAACACCTGGGTGTCTTTATTGATGAATAAGACACATGTACAACACCTAGGTGTCTTTATTGATGAATATGTCACATGAATACAATTCATCCCCCCAAAATCCCAACTCATTTATATCCGAGAATAAATTAACAAATTTATCCCCCTAATTGCATACCTAATTAGGTGCCTAATTAGTCACCTAATTTCTATGAAATAATAGAAATCTATTTTAATGTATGGGAAATGTCCTGTAGAGGTAATTACTATGATAATTAACATGCTAATTACCATGATAATTACTGCTCTGATGACCCTGTTGGGTAACTTGGGCAGTAATTACACTCTAATTGAACTCTTGGGCAATTAGTGCGTGCTGGTAACGTCAGGTAACGTTCGTAGGTTGTGGTTACGTTAGATAACGTTATTAGGCTGTATGGGATGGTGTGGTAACGCCTGTTGACGTACTAAAGACTGGTAACGTGGCAGTAACGTTTGGTAACGATGTAGTAACGTCTGGTAACGTGGTAGAAACGTTTGGTAACGATGTAGTAACGTCTGGTTGCGTGGTATTAACGTTTTATAACGATGTAGCAACCTTTGGTAACGTAGCAGCGTCTGGTAAAGCTTTATTAGCATTGTTGTAACGTCTAATAACGTAGTAACGTCTGACAACGTTTGGTAACGAATTAACGCCAAATAACGTTGCAGTAACGTATGATAACGTTGAATAACGTCATAGTAACGCCTTATTTTGTGACTTACAGAATTTTGTGAATTGAATATAATTTTATATAATTATATATATAATTTTGCGAATTACATACAATTTTTTTTAATAATTTACAATTTCCTGAATTATGTATAATTGTGTGAATTATGTATAATTTTGTGAATTATGTATAATTTCCTGAATTATGTATAATTGTGTGAATTATGTATAATTTCCTGAATTATGTATAATTGTGTGAATTATGTATAATTGTGTGAATTATGTATAATTTGTGAATTATATATATTAGAAGACAAAAATGGTCTACCTCTCATTGTATAATTGCCATTCTTAAAATAGAACTGATAGAGTGATACGCTAATTAATAGATAGATGGATAGATACATTGCTACATTAAGATAGACCGAAAGATAGATTAATACACTGACAGATAGATAGAGAGATAGATAAATACGGTGTGTCAACACGGGGAAGTAGTGGCAGCAGTTTCCAATATACGAAAATAAACAGTCAAACTCCCGTGATTTTTTTTCTGAGTGAATTTCAATATGGATCTGACAGTGACTGCTGCATGACTCTATACACAGCTCTAAAAGAGCTGTGTGTAGAGCTTTACACCGAACTTTACATAGAGCTCTGCACAGAGCTTTACATAGAGTTCTGAACAGAGCTTTACACTGAGCTCTGTACAGAGCTCTGCATAGTTATACAGAGCTCTACACAGAACTTTACATAGAACTCTGCACAGAGCTTTACATAGAGCTCTGCACAGAGCTTTACATAGAGCTCTGCACAGAGCTTTACATAGAGCTCTGCACAGAGCTTTACACTGTGCTCTGTACAGAGCTCTGCACAGAGCTTTATACAGAGCCCTACATAGAGCTTTACTTAGAGCTCTGCACAGAGTTCTACACAGAGCTCTGCACAGAGCTTTACATAGAACACTACACAGAGCTTTACACAGAGCTCTACACAGAGCTTTACACAGAGCTCTACACAGAGCTTTACATAGAGCTCTGCAAAGAGCTTTATACAGAGCTCTGCACAGAGCTTTACATAGAGCTCTGCACAGAGCTTTACATAGAGTTCTGCACAGAGCTTTACATAGAGCTCTGGACAGAGCTTTACATAGAACTCTGCACAGAGCTTTACATAGAGCTCTGCAAAGAGCTTTACATAGAGCTCTGCAAAGAGCTTTACATAGAGCTCTGCACATAGCTTTACACAGAGCTCTACATAGAGCTTTATACAGAGCTCTACACAGAGCTTTACATAGAGCTCGACACAGATCTTTACATAGAGTTCTGCACAGAGCTTTACATAGAGCTCTGTACAGAACTTCACATAGAGCTCTGCACAGAGCTTTACATAGAGCTCTGCACAGAGCTTTACATAGAGCTCTGCACAGAGCTTTACATAGAGCTCTTCACAGAGCTTTACATAGAGCTCTACACAGAGCTTTGTACAAAGCTCTATACAGAGCTTTACATAGAGCTCTACACAGAGCTTTATATAGAGCTCTGCACAGAGCTTTACACAGAGTTCTACACAGAGCTCTGCACAGAGCTTTAAATAGAGCTCTGCACAGAGCTTTACACAGGGCTCTACACAGAGCTTTATACAGAGCTCTGCACAGAGCTTTACACAGAGCTCTACACAGAGCTTTATACAGAGCTCTTCACAGTTTTACACAGAGCTCTGCACAGAGCTTTGCACAGAGCTCTGCACAGAGCTTCACACTGAGCTCTACACAGAGCTTTATACAAAGCTCTATATAGAGCTTTACATTGAGCTCTACACAGAGCTTTATATAGAGCTCTGCACAGAGCTTTACACAGAGTTCTACACAGAGCTCTGCACAGAGCTTTAAATATAGCTCTGCACAGAGCTTTACTTAGAGCTCTGCACAGCGCTTTATACAGAGCTCTGCACAGAGCTTTACATAGAGCTCTGCACAAAGCTTTATACAGAGCTCTTCACAGTTTTACACAGAGCTCTGCACAGAGCTTTACATAGAGCTCTGTACAGAGCTTTACATAGAACTTTGCACAGAGTTTTACACAGAGCTCTGCACAGAGCTTCACACTGAGCTCTGCACAGAGCTTTATATAGAGCTTTGCACAGAGCTCTGCACAGAGCTTTACACAGAGCTCTACACAGAGCTTTACATAGAGCTCTGCACAGAGCTTTACATAGAACACTACACAGAGCTTTACACAGAGCTCTAAAACAGAGCATCAAAACAGATCTCTACACAACTATTGCTTTCTGGAACACTGCTAAATAAAACTTGTGATTAAAAACGTTCCATGGTTTATTAAAAGCTTCAGGGTTAAAAAAAGCTCTATAATTAGAATAAGCTTCATGGTTTAAGGAACCCATTATCCACCATTCTAAAAAGTCGAGTTCCTTCAAGGTTTAATTAATCCCATGATTATGGAACCCTACTAAAATGAACCTTCAAAGTTTAATTAAACCCATGATTTGTAAAGCCCCACTAAAATAAACCTTCAAGGTTTAATTAAACCCATGATTTATAAAGCCTCCACTAAAATAAACCCCTGATTTACAGAGCCTCCACTGAAATAAACCCATGATTTATAGAGCCTCCACCAAAATAAACCCTTGATTTATAGAGCCTCCACTAAAATAAACCCTTGATTTATAGAGCCTCCACTAAAATAATCCCATGATTTATAGAGTCCCAATAAAATAAACCTTCAAGGTTGAATTAAACAATCCATGATTTATGGAGCCCCACTGAGGTAAACCTTCAAGTTTATAAAAAAAAAAACACGGCTGATAAAATACCCGTAAGTTAAACCCCTGAAAATATTCAAATATCGTATAATTCCTGGAATATTTGTTCTTTATTTCCACGTTTCTTAAGGCAACAGTAATTATTATATCCTTATAATGCCCTTGTAATATTTCTTACAATACTGTGTTCAAAATAATATGTATTTAATATATGAGTTAATATTATAATAGCTGTAACATATATATTAATTTAATATCGATGTTGTAGGTTAATATCGATATTAATTATATAATAATATCGATATTAATTATATAATAATATCGATATTAATTACATTTTAATATTGATATTATTGTATTTTAATATTGATATTATTTATATAATATCGATGTTATTATATATGTTAATATTGATGTTATTTATATAATAATATCGATAATAATGTTATATATATATATATATATATATATATATATATATATATATATAGATATATATATATATATATATATATATATATATATATATATATATTATATATATATATATATTTTTTTTTTTTTTTTTTTTTTATAAATATATATATATATATATATATATATATATATATATAACATTATTATTGATATTATTATATAAATAACATCAATATTAAAATACAATAATATAAATATTATAATGTAATTAATATCGATATTATAATGTAATTAATATCGATATTATTATATAGTTAATATCGATATTAACCTAGTAGTCACGAAAAGCGCTTGGAATTCCTTTATTTTTTCATATTGGTTATCTTTCATATTTTGATATCATCTGTTTATCTGTGATTTTTTGCATATATATATATATATATATATATATATATATATATATATATATATATATTCCAACAAGTCGGCCGTCTCCCACCGAGGCAGGGTGACAACCGAGGCAGGGTGACCACCGAGGCAGGGTGACCACCGAGGCAGGGTGACAACCGAGGCAGGGTGACCACCGAGGCAGGATGACCACCGAGGCAGGGTGACCCAAAAAGAAACAAAATCCCCAAAAAGAAAAAACTTTCATCATCATTCAACACTTTCACCACACTCATACATAATCACTGTCTTTGCAGAGGAGCTCAGATACGACAGCTGAGAATAGTCCCTCCCAGCTGTCACTATCTCAGACCCCTCCTTTAAAGTGCAGGCATTGTACTTCCCATTTCCAGGACTCAAGACAAACTAAATCAATTAACTGGTTTCCCTGAATCCCTTCACAAAATATTACCCTGCTCACACTCCAACAGCTTGTCAGGTCCCAAAAGCCATTCGTCTCCATTCACTCCTATCTAACACGCTCACACATACTTGCTGGAAGTCCAAGCCCCTCGCCCACAAAACCTCCTTTACCCCCTCCCTCCAACCTTTTCTAGGATGACCCCTACCCCGCCTTCCTTTCCCTACAGATTTATACGCTCTTCAAGTCATTCTACTTTGATCCATTCTCTCTAAATGACCAAACCACCTCAACAACCCCTCTTCAGCCCTCTGACAAATACTTTTAATAACTCCACACCTTCTCCTAATTTCCACACTCCGAATTTTCTGTATAATATTTACACCACACATTGCCCTCAGACAGGACATCTCCACTGCCTCCAGCCTCCTCCTCGCTGCAGCATTTGCAACCCATGCTTCACTATACCACTATACTTTCGTACATTCCCTTCTATATATATATATATATATATATATATATATATATATATATATATATATATATATATAGGTAGTAGGTTGGTAGACAGCAACCACCCAGGGAGGTACTACCGTCCTGCCAGGTGACTGTGAAACAGAAACCTGAAACTGTTTTACATGATGGTAGGATTGCTGGTGTCTTTTTTCTGTCTCATAAACACGCTGGATAACAGGTATATCTAGCTACTTCTACTTACACTTTAGGTCACACTACACTGGCATACACATGCATATATATACATACACACATCTAGGTTTTTCTTCTTTTTCTTAATAACTCTTGTTCCTTTTATTTTCTCTATTGTCCATGGGGAAGTGGAAAAGAATCTTTCCTCCGTAAGCCATGCGTGTCGTATGAGGCGACTAAGATGCCGGGAGCAATGGGCTAGTAACCCCTTCTCCTGTACAAATCTACTAAAAACGAGAAGAAGAAAACTTTATAAAATTGGGTTGTCTGAATGTGCGTGGATGTAGTGCGGATGATAAGAAAGAGATGATTGCCGATGTTATGAATGAAAAGAAGTTGGATGTCCTGGCCCTAAGCGAAACAAAGCTGAAGGGGTAGGCGAGTTTCAGTGGGGAGAAATAAATGGGATTAAGTCAGGAGTATCTGAGAGAGT
>WNWK01055625.1:0-11224 GCA_009830355.1 Cherax destructor
GTGCCTCTGCATTTGACCTATCACCCTCTCCACCTGCACCCAGCTGCTCACCCCCTTCACTCCCTTGGCCCTGCTTGGTAGGCAGATACAGCCGTAGCGTAAGTTATATCGCCTTCCTTCCCGATGGGCCCCCTTGATGCTGTGTCTTTTCTGGTCAATACCCTGTAACCTGCTTCAGCCTGTTTAACTCATCTTCTACGGCCTTTATCCTGGCTACTGCAAGCTTCGACTTGTGACTCCCAATTCTTCTCCTCCTCCTCCAACCTCTTTACCAATTTCAAAAAAGCTCTGTCTCCATTTTTGCAGAAAGCTATCTAGTTTTCTCTCCCACTCTTGTTCCATCCTTTGCACTGCTCTTCCATTCCTTCTTCCTTACCAGAACCATTCTCCTCTGGTCCCTGGGTCCTTCGAGTCTCTACCATTTTTTTTTTTGGGAGGGGAGAGTGCTAGAGAAAAGGGAGAGGGAAGAGTGAGAGAGAGAGAGAGAAGGGAGAGGTAGAGGGGTGAGACAGGGAGGGAGAGGGAGAAGAGAGAGAGAGATGGGGAGAGAGAAGGGATAGGGAAAGAGTGAGAGAGAGAAGAGAGGGAAGGAGAATGAAAGGTAGAGGAGAGAGAGAGGGATTTGGGGACTAAGAGGGAGCAGGGAGGAGAGGGAAAGATGGAGATGGAGAGATGAGATGGGGAGAGAGAGAGAGAGAGAGAGAGAGAGAGAGGAGAGAGAGAGGAGAGAGAGAGAGAGAGAGAGAGTTAGGGGACTAGAGGGAGGATTAGGGGACTAGAGGGAGGATTAGGGGACTAGAGGGAGGATTAGGGGACTAGAGGGAGGATTAGGGGACTAGAGGGGAGGATTAGGGGACTAGAGGGAGGATTAGGGGACTAGAGGGAGGATTAGGGGACTAGAGGGAGGATTAGGGGACTAGAGGGAGAAGGGAGGAGGAAGGGTAGAGGAGAAAAAAAAGATGAAGAAGGGAGAGATGGGGAGGGAGGAGAGAGAGAGGGATTAGGAGACTAGGGGGAGAAGGAGGAGAGAAAGGTAGAGGAAAAAAGAGAGAGAGATGGAGAGAGAAAGGGATTAGGGGACTAGAGGGAGAATGGGGGATAAAGATGGAGATGGAGAGATGAGATGGAGAGAGAGAGAGAGGGATTAGGGAACTATAGGGAGAAGGGAGTAGGGGAGCAGAAAGGGGATAAGGGATGTGGGTGGGGTGGATGGGCCAGGATTTAGGGAGGGGAGGCTGTGAGGGGGGAGACTATGAGTCAGTTACCATCTTATGCTTGTGTCTCAGAAATAATCCTCCACCCTTGTCTGTGCCTCACTGTTCTATGTGTTAATATACTAACAGCATACTAACTGTAATACTAATACTGCCAACAATAACAATAATAATAATAATACTCAGCTTCTACAAGCCTGAACACTGTAGTGTGTGTGTGTGTGTGTTCACGATGCCTTCGTATTTCTGTGTATATCAATATACTAACAACATACTAATAGTAATACTAATAGTTATTTATTTTATTTTTAATTAACTCATCGGCCAATTCCCACCAAGGCAGGGTGGCCGAAAAGAAAAACTTTCACCATCATTCACTCCATCACTGTCTTGCCAGAGGGTGCTTTACACCACAGTTACAAAACTGCAACATTAACACCCTCCTTCAGAGTGCCGGCACTGTACTTGCCATCTCCAGAACTCAAGTCCGGCCTCCCGGTTTCCCTGAATCCCTTCATAAATGTTACTTTGCTCACACTCCAACAGCACGTCATGTATTAAAAACCATATGCCTCCATTCACTCCTATCAAATACGCTCACACATGTTTGCTGGAAGTCCAAGCCCCTCGCACACAAAACTTCCTTTACCCCCTCCCTCCAACCTTTCCTAGGCCGACCCCTACCCCGCCTTCCCTCCACTACAGATTTATACACTCTCGAAGTCACTCTGTCTCGTTCCATTCTCTCTACATGTCCAAACCACCTCAACAACCCCTCCTCAGCTCTCTGGACAATCGTTTTGGTAATCCCGTACCTCCTCCTAATTTCCAAACTCTGAATTCTCTGCATTATATTCACACCACACATTGACCTCAGACACGACATCTCCACTGCCTCCAGCCTTCTCCTCGTTGCAACATTCATCACCCATGCTTCACACCCATATAAGAGCGTTGGTATACCTATACTCTCATACATTCCCCTCTTTACTTCCATGGACAAAGTTCTTTGTCTCCACAGACTCAGTGCTCCACTCACCCTTTTCCCCTCATCAATTCTATGATTCACCTCATCCTTCATAGACCCATCTGCTGACATGTCCACTCCCAAATATCTGAATACATTCACCTCCTCCATACTCTCTCCCTCCAATCTGATATCCAATCTTTCATCACCTATTCTTTTTGTTATCCTCATCACCTTACTCTTTCCTATACAGTGGACCCCCGAGTTTCGTAAAAACTTCACTCCTGAAGTCTGCTCAAGTGCCATTACCGAACGAATTTACTCCCTTAAGGAAAAATTTCACGTAGGTTAGTCTATTTCAGACCCCCAAAAATACACTTCCACAAGAACTTACAAAATTATACTTACATAATTGCACGATTTCCGGGGTATTCGTTAACCGAGGGTCCACTGTATTCACTTTCAATTTTCTTCTTTTACACACCCTACCAAATTCATCCACCAACCTCTGCAACTTCTCTTCAGAATCTCCCAAAAGCACAGTGTCATCAGCAAAAAGCAACTGTGACAACTCCCACTTTGTATGTGCTTCTTTATCTTTTAGTCCCACACCTCTTGCCAAGACCCTCGCATTCACTTCTCTTACAACCCCATCTATAAATATATTGAACAACCACGGTGACATCACACATCCTTGTCTAAGGCCCACTTTTACTGGGAAATAGTCCCCTTCCCTCCTACACACTCTAACCTGAGCCTCACTATCCTC
Source organism: Cherax destructor (assembly GCA_009830355.1). Taxonomy (NCBI): domain Eukaryota; kingdom Metazoa; phylum Arthropoda; class Malacostraca; order Decapoda; family Parastacidae; genus Cherax; species Cherax destructor. Next base: position 2,951 of record WNWK01055625.1, read on the forward strand.
ATAAAAACTCTTCACTGCTTTCAGTAACCTTCCTCCTATTCCATACACCTGCAACATCTGCCACATTGCCCCCCTATCTACCCTATCATACGCCTTTTCCAAATCCATAAATGCCACAAAAACATCTTTACCCTTATCCAAATACTGTTCACCTATATGTTTCACTGTAAACACTTGGTCTACACACCCCTACCTTTCCTAAAGCCCCCTTGTTCATCTGCTATCCTGCTTTCTGTCTTACTCCTAATTCTTTCAATAATAACTCTACCATACACTTTACCAGGTACACTCAACAGACTTATTCCCTATAATTTTGCCTCTCTTTTGTCCCCTTTGCCTTTATACAAAGGAACAATACACGCTCTCTGCCAATCCCTAGTTACTTTACCCTCTTCCATACATTTATTAAATAATAGCACCAACCACTCCAAAACTATATCCCACCTGCTTTTAACATTTCTATCTTTATCCCATCAATCCCAGCTGCCTTACCCCTTTCATTCTACCCACTGCCTCACGAACTTCCCCACACTCACAACTGGCTCTTCCACACTCCTACAAGATGTTATTCCTCCTTGCCCTACACACGAAATCACAGCTTCCTGTCTTCATCAACATTTAACAACTCCTCAAAATATTCTCTCCATCTTCCCGATACCTCTAACTCTCCATTTAATAACTCTCCTCTCCTATTTTTAACTGTCAAATCCATTTGTTCTCTAGGCTTCCTCAACTTATTAATCTCATTCCAAAACTTTTTCTTATTTTCAACAAAATTTGCTGATAACATCTCACCCACTCTCTCATTTGCTCTCTTTTACATTGCTTCACCACTCTTTTAACCTCTCTTTTTCTCTCCATATACTCTTCCCTCCTTGCATCACTTCTACTATGTAAAAACCTCTCATATGCTAACTTTTTCTCCTTACTACTCTCTTTACATCATCATTCCACCAATCGCTCCTCTTCCCTCCCGCACCCACTCGCCTTTAACCCCTAAACTTCTGCTGAACACTAACACTACATTTTTAAATCTACCCCATACATCTTCGACCCCATTGCCTACACTCTCACTAGCCCATCTATCCTCCAATAGTTGTTTATATCTTACCCTAACTGCCTCCTCTTTTAGTTTATAAACCTTCACCTCTCTCTTACTTACTGATTCTATTTTCCTTGTATCCCATCTACCTTTTACTCCCACTGTAGCTATAACTAAAAAGTGATCTGATATATCTATGGCCCCTCTATAAACATGTACATCCTGAAGTCTACTCAACAGTCTTTTATCTACCAATACATAGTCCAACAAACTACTGTCATTACGCCCTACATCATACCTTGTATACTTATTTATCCTCTTTTTCTTAAAATATGTATTACCTATAACTAAACCCCTTTCTATACAAAGTTCAATCAAGGGCTCCCATTATCATTTACACCTGGCACCCCAAACTTACCTACTACACCCTCTCTGCATGTTTCTCCCACTTTAGCATTTAGGTCCCCTACCACAATTACTCTCTCATTTGGTTCAAAAGTTCCTATACATTCGCTTAACATCTCCCAAAATCTCTCTCTCTCCTCTACACTCCTCTCTTCTCCAGGTGCATACACGCTTATTATGACCCACTTTTCGCATCCGACCCTTATTTTAATCCACATAATTCTTGAATTTACATTCATATTCCCTCTTTTCCTTCCATAACTGATCCTTCAACATTATTGCTACCCCTTCTTAGCTCTAACTCTCTCAGATACTCTGACTTAATCCCATTTATTTCTCCCCACTGAAACTCGCCTACCCCCTTCAGCTTTGTTTCGCTTAGGGCCAGGACATCCAACTTCTTTTCATTCATAACATCGGCAATCATCTCTTTCTTATCATCCGCACTCATCCATGCACATTCAAACAACCCAATTTTATAAAGTTTTTCTTCTTCTCAATTTTAGTAAATTTGTACAGGAGAAGGGGTTACTAGCCCATTGCTCCCGGCATTTTAGTCGCCTCATACGACACGCATTGCTTATGGAGGAAAGATTCTTTTCCACTTCCCCATGGACAATAGAGAAAATAAAAAGAACAAGAGCTATTAAGAATAGAAGAAAAACCTAGATGTGTGTATGTATATATATGCATGTGCATGCCAGTGTAGTGTGACCTAAAGTGTAAGTAGAAGTAGCTAGATATACCTGTTATCCAGCGTGTTTATGAGACAGAAAAAAGACACCAGCAATCCTACCATCATGTAAAACAGTTTCAGGTTTCTGTTTCACAGTCACCTGGCAGGACGGTAGCACCTCCCTGGGTGGTTGCTGTCTACCAATATTATTACTCCTAATACTACTGAGTGTACTCACCTAATTGTACTCACCTAATTGTGGTTGCAGGGGTCGAGACTCAGCTCCTGGCCCCGCCTCTTCGCTGTCTGCTACTGGGTCTCTGCTCTCCCTGCTCCATGAGCTTTATCATACCTTGTCTTAAAACTATGTATGGTTCCTGCCTCCACTATATCTTTCTCTAGTCCATTCCACTTCCTGACTACTCTGTGGCTGAAGAAATGTTTCCTGACATCCCTTTGACTCATCTGAGTCTTCAGCTTCCAGTTGTGTCCCCTTGTTTCTGTGTTCCCTCTCTGAAACAACCTGTCACTATCTACCTTGTCAATTCCCCGCAGTATTTTGTATGTCGTTATCATGTCTCCTCTGACCCTTCTTTCCTCCAGTGTTGTTAGTCCTATTTCCCTCAACCTTTCTTCATAAGACAGACCCCTGAGTTGTGGAACTAACCTTGTCGCAAACCTTTGCACTTTCTCTAGTTTCCTTACGTGCTTGACCAGGTGTGGGTTCCAGACTGGTGCTGCATATTCTAGTATGGGCCTGACGTACACGGTATACAGTGTCTTGAACGATTCCTTGTTAAGGTAGCAGGCAGCTAATCTAAGGTTTGCCAGACGCCCATATGCTGCGCGGTTATCTGGTTGATGTGTGCCTCCGGAGACGTGCTAGGCGTTATACTCACTCCAGGTCTTTCTCCTTTGCGAGGTTTGTAGCCTTTGTCCGCCTAGCTTGTACTCTGTCAGCGGTCTTCTTTGCCCTTCTCCGATCCTCATGACTTTGCATTTGGAGGGATTGAATTCGAAGCCAACTGCTAGACCAGATGTCGGTTGTCCAGGTCTGTTTGCAGCCCTGCCTGGTCCTCTTCCGATGTGATTCTCCTCATTATTTTCACATCATCCGCGAATAGAGACACTTCTGAGTCTATCCATCCGTCATGTCATTTACATATACCAGGAATAACATGGTCCTAGGACTTGACCCCTGCGGTACACCACTCGTCACAGGCGCCCACTGTGATACCTCACCACGCACCATGACCCGTTGTTGCCTCCTTTGAGGTATTCCTGATCCATTCCAGTGCCTTCCTGTTATACCTGCTTGTTCTTCCACACTTCTTTACTAATCTCATGTGAGGAACTGTGTCGAAAGGCCTTCCTGCAGTCCAGGAAAATGCAATCCAACCCACCCTTCTCTCTCCTGCCTTACCTCTGTTACTTTATCATAGAACTCTAGGAGGTTTGTTACACAGGTTTGCCTTCCCGGAACCCATGCTGTCTGGTGTTTATTATCCTGTTCTGCTCAAGGTGTTCCACCATTCTTTTCCTGATGATTTTCTCCAGGACTTTGCACACTATACATGTAAGTGACACCGGTCTATAGTTTAGTGCCTCTTTTCTGTCTCCTTTTTAAAAATGTGTGTGTGTGTGTATGTGCGTGCATGGTTAGTGTCCCGGTGGACCCCCTCACTAGGTATCTGTTGACACTGCCTCACCTACACCTCAGTAAATGCTAGTAAATGCTGTTTACTCTAGTTCTGATAGCTCCAGGAGTGGTGACCCTTAGCTTCCAGCCTCAGAGACTGGTATACTGCAACCCCATGCAACAACAACTAGATGAATATCACATGCGTCTGGCAGAGTGGTGCCTCGTGGTGCCTCCTCCTCGTGGTGCCTTGCTGCCCTCCCTGCCATGAGTGTCATACTCTCCGTCTCCTGGATCCTTTGCAAACTCCTATGATAAGTTCACTTATCTTACGTATGTATATATATTCTCCACACACCCCTCAAGTGTTTTACACTTTAATTAACTGCTGGTAACTTCACTTTCTTTCCTTATTTATGACACAACCTGACTATGGCAGCACGTGTGTGTGTATGTGTGTACTCACCTAATTGTACTCACCTAATTGTGGTTGGAGGGTCGAGACTCAGCTCCTGGCCCCGCCTCTTGCTGTCCGCTACTGGGTCTCTGCTCTCCCTGCTCCATGAGCTTTATCATACCTTGTCTTAAAACTATGTATGGTCCCGCCTCCACTATATCGTTCACTAGACTATTCCACTTCCTGACTACTCTATGGCTGAAGAAATGCTTCCTAACATCCCTTTGACTCATCTGAGTCTTTTAGCTTCCAGTTGTGCCCCTTGTTTCTGTGTTCCCTCTCTGGGAAAATCCTGTCACTATCTACCTTGTCGATTCCCGCAGTATTTTGTATGTCGTTATCATGTCTCCTCTAACCCTTCTGTCCTCCAGTGTTGTTAGTCCTATTTCCCTCAACCTTTCTTCATAGGACAGTCCCCTGAGTTGTGGAACTAGCCTTGTGTGTGTGTGTGTGTGTGTGTGTGTGTGTGTGTGTGTGTGTGTGTGCACGCATGTGCCTTTCTCCTATGTGGTTCACGGGTTAAGTCACAGCTCCTGGCCCTGCCACTGGCTTTTACACCAGACACCTGCTTGGGCTCTTTTGCACTGCTCCTGAAGTTTTGCTTTTGGCAACCCCCCTAGTTGCCTTTTCAGTTCACCGTGCACACACACACATTTAAATTTATTGAATAAATGGGGTAACAGAACTTACCTTGTACCATTAATTTGGGGTTTTTCTGCCTTACGATGACCGGGCCCCTTTTTTTTCGTTTTTCCTACGGTCTTACTTTTTTTTTCCCGCACAATAATAGTGTAAATAAAATCAGTGAACTTTACTTAGGAATACAGGAAAAAAGACTTTCTTGATAATTATCTTGGGTTTCCTTAAATATCTATAACATCCTTTATTAAACCAGCTGGTTTTTGGAACTGGAGTTCTCTGATGAAGAGCTGTAATTCCTGGTAGTTTTTTTTTGGTTTTATGTGATAGATAATTCTCAAAATCATCTGATGAATCATAATTAAAAAATTTGACATCCAAGAGTGGGAGGCTTCCAAAATATTCTCCTTGCTGTCTGGAGACTCTCTTGAGACTCTTCATGTTGTCTAAAAAAGGAAAAGATATACTTGATATTCTCCATGTTGTCTAAAAAAGGAAAGTCTTTCTTGATATTCTCTTTTTCTAAAAGGAGGGAGGGACTTCCTTGATCTTCTCATGCTGTCTGGAGAGGGAAGAAAAACTCTCTTGATACTCTCCATTTTGTCTAAAATGAAAGGGGAAAAATTTTCTTGATTTTCTCCATGTTGTCTGAAAGAAGGGAAAGAATTTCTTGATTTTTTTCTATGTTGTCTAAAGGGAGGGAAAAAAGTCCTTGACATTCTCATGCTGTCTGAAGAGAAGGGGGAGACATCTTTGATATTCTCCTTGGTTTGTCTCTATTCTTTTGATTATAATGTACTTAATTGGTGTCTTCTAAAGGAAATTAGAAATGGAAGTCTCAAGGAGGATTATAGAACATTCTGAGTTTTCCTCCATAGTTAAAGAAGGTTGCTTTGCACCATCCTTTGTTATTATTCTTGTATTCTTCTCCCTTTCTGAAGTGGCTGTCTGTGGAAGAGTGGGGACTCGTAATAAACCTCTGCCTTTGTGAAAGATGGCCAAACCTTGGAAATCATTCAGCAGTAATCTTCTTTCTGTATGAAGAGATGCAGCCCTTCTTAATATTCCTCTTGGTGTCTGAAGCGCTTTGTAATATTCCTTTCCTTGTCCAGGAGGGCTGCTCTTTTGGATGTCTGGTGGAAGAGTAGTCACTCTTAATCATCTGTCTTTTGCCAGTAATGTGGAGTGATGTTAGGCTATGTCATCTGAAGCCTTCATTTTGGCAGCAAACTCATGTTTATCATGATAAATCTTCTTCCTGTCTAATGAGGAGCTGCTCTTTTTCAATGCTCTTCTGGCTGTCTGATGGGAAGCTGCTCTTTTTAATACTCTCCTGGCTGTCTGGTGAGAAGCTGCTCTTTTAATGCTCTCTGGCTGTCTGGTGAGAAGCTGTACTCTTTAATGCTCTCCTGGTTGTCTGGTGAGAAGCTGCTCTTTTCAATGCTCTTCTGGCTGTCTGATGGGGAAACTGTTTTTTTTAATGCTCTTCTGGCTGTCTGGTAAGAAGCTCCTTTTTTAATGCTCTTCTCGCTGTCTGATGGGGGAAGATCCTTTTAATGCTCTTCTGGCTGTCTGTGGAAGTGTAGGCACTCTTATTCAACCGTCTTCTGCATAAGGGATGGTGATGAGGTTTTGCTGTATCACGTGTGAAAGCCTTCTTTTACGGGGAAAACTTAATTCTGGGTACAATCCTTTTGTCACACCTCTGCCCTTGGGGTCCTGTCTGATAAAAAACACATCAGTACAGCATTATTATTATTATTATTATTATTATTAAAGGGGGGCCCCGGGCATACGGGCGCACTTTCAAAGTATGAAAAAGCCTGAAAAATTTTGTTTATGGTATCATATTTTAAAAAGGGAGCAATACAGATGGCCCCAAAAAAATGCATATATGGTCCCTTTTTTTTTACATGCTTTTTTACAATATGGGTCAGAGGGCCCCACGAAACATATATTTTTTTTTTTACATGTTTTTAGGGAAAAAATCAAGGTCAGAGACCCCCAAAAAAAACGTAATTACTTTAAGTTTGGGAAAGGCAGGTTTGGGCCCCTTTTCCCATTTGGACTAAAGTCCAACTAAAAAAATTTAAAGGGGGTTTTTCCCCTCCCCCCTTTTCACAAAATATTACCCTGCTCACCTCCAACAGTCGCTTTTCCCCAAAAACCATTGTTTTCCCCCTTCACCCTATCCCAACTCAACCCCCTTTCTGGAAACCCCAACCCTTTTTCCCCCCCCCATTACCCCCTTTTTCCCCCCCCCTCCAACCTTTTCTAGGATGCCCCCACCCCGCCTTCCTTCCCCCCCTTTTTAGTTCCCCAATCATTCTACCTTGATCCATTCTTTTAAATGCCCAAAAACCCCCTCAACAACCACTCTTCGCCCTCTAAAAATTTTTTAGTAACTCCCCACCTCCTCCCAATTTACACTGAATTTTCTGCATATTTACACCACACATTCCCCCCTTTGACAGGACTTTTCCCCCTGCCTCCAGCCGCCCCCCCTCAGCATTTGAAAACCCCTTCCCCCCAAAAAAGAGTTGGTACCACTATTTTTCAATTTTTTTTGCCTATGGATAACTTTTTTTTCTCCCCAAAAACCCGCACCACTCCCCTTTTTTTTTCCCTTTATCAATTTATGGAACCTCATCCCCTTTAAAACCCATCCGCTGACAAGCCCAAATCCCAAATATCTAAAAAAAATTTACTTTTCCATAATCCCTATCCCAATGTGATACCCCAATTTTTTTTTTATTTAAATCGTTTGATCCCTCTACCCTTTTTTTTTTCCCTTTTCACTTTTAATTTTCCTTTTTACACCCCCCCAAAAAATAACCCCAACCCTTTTTAATTTTTTTTGAATCTTTCCCATTTTAAACCTATTTCCCAAAAATAACTTTTCAACTCCATTTTTCATTTAATTCCCCCAAAAAATTTTAATTTTCCCCCCTCTCCCCAACCCCTAAATTTTCTTCTTTTTCAACCCCATCTATAAATATATTAACCCCTTTTTTTGTGGAGGCCCCCCTCTGGGTTTTCATTCTATGTGGGGAAAAATTCAAAAAAAAAAAAAAAATTTTTCAAAAGATTATTTTTTTTGATTGTTTAAACCCCCAAAAAAATTTAATCAGTATTTACCGGGGATATGAGGCTTTAAAATTTTGGGAAAAAAAGAGGCAAAGGAACAGCGGGAAAAACCCCACCCCGGAAAAAAATTTGGGTTTTCTTTCCTTTTAGGTTTCTTGTTTTTCCTATTTTATTTATTTTTTTTCATCTTATGTGGCCGTGGGACCAAAATAAGGTGCAATTATATAAAAACGTATGCAACACAAAACGCACAAACATTAGTATCATTTTATTGTTTTTAAAAAAAAGTTTACACCAACCCAAAAATAAAAAAAATTTTTTAAATTTCT
>WNWK01055626.1:0-11224 GCA_009830355.1 Cherax destructor
AATAACGTAGAACTTAGCCATACAGATTGCGAGAAGGACTTGGGGGTGATGGTAAGCAGCAACCTTAAACCAAGACAGCAATGCCTAAGCGTACGTAATAAGGCAAATAGATTACTGGGATTTATATCAAGAAGTGTTAGCAACAGAAGTCCAGACGTTATATTACAGCTTTATACATCATTAGTAAGGCCTCACCTAGATTACGCAGCTCAGTTCTGGTCTCCATATTACAGAATGGACATAAATTCGTTAGAAAACATTCAGCGTAGAATGACTAAATTAATACATAGCATTAGAAATCTTCCTTACGAAGAAAGATTGAAGACCCTTAAATTACATTCACTTGTAAGACGTAGAATGAGGAACATGATCGAGGTATACAAGTGGAAAATGGAAAAGGGTATTAACAAAGGGGATATAAATAAGGTCTTGAGAGAGTACTTCTCCAAGAGAGAACCCGCAATAATGGATTCAAGTTAGATAAGTTTAGATTTAGAAAGGATATAGGAAAGTATTGGTTTGGAAATAGGGTAGTTGATGAATGGAACAGTCTGCCTAGTAGGGTTATTGAAGCAAGGACCTTGGGTAGTTTTAAATTTAGGTTGGATAAATTCATGAGTGAAAGGGGTTGGATTTGAGTGGGAATTGCACATGAGTAAATAAAATTATCAAAGCTTATTTTTTGGGTAGCATTGAAAATTAGGTTGAACAAATATTCTGTTGGTGGGATGGAATGTGAAGGACTTGCCTAGAATGGGCCAACAGGCCTGCTGCAGTGTTCCTCCTTTCTTATGTTCTTATGTTCTTAAGAAAGTGATTAGTTAGGACGGACCTTCCTCTTAGTTACAGCAAGAATTCTGCCAGAGAAGATTCTTATTTTATAGAAGGGGAGACGCTAAACCCTGGGGAATTGGAGGTTGTTGCATGTGTCAAGTGCACCAGCTGGTGCTCAATGCATTATAGCTTCTTGCAAGTAAGTATTGACTCAGTGCTCAGTGCATGGAGTGCCGAAAATGATCCTGCATTAAGTAATCTTGGCCAGTCGTGAGCATGGTAGTTAGAGCCATCTAGGGGGAATAGTCGTCTCTAGATGGTCTGCTTTAGCTGGTGCTGTGGCATTCTCACCTCTCAGGTATGGCCGGAGTGCATAATAAAGATATTAAACTAACTAAACTCATAGATTAGTTAGTTGGATTAGTTATCCCATTTGTAGAGCATTATATCCAGTCAGATTCTCTCAAGCCTCCAGCTGGTTCACAATCATGTCTGCTACCTCTCTTGGTTCCTTATATCTGAACAGTCACTTCAGGCTGAGGGGACTGACCACCTCAAAACTACTTCTTCAAGGGTGATGGACTGATTACATCGTCCTTACATCACTGCTTCCGCTGCCTCCTCTGTATTCGACTGAAGAAGCCTTCCGTGTAGGCAAAACGTTTCAGAACAAAGATCCCTAACTATTGCACGTATGTCTTATGTAAATATATATATCCTTGGTGACTGGTCAATGAATATACACAAATCAAAACTCCCTAAAGTAATGTGTCTGCTTTCTCGTTTGATTGCTATTGACTGTTACTAACTAGGGGATCAGAACACTCTGGTATTGTAAGCCTGTTAGAAATGTTAAGTTCTTGAAAGTGGTAATCAAGTTTGATTAAAGGAGATAGGTAGGATAATTGATTCAAACATAGATGTCATAGAACTTCAGGAAGATTTAGACAAACTTAATTCGTGGTCAGAAAAGTGGCAGATGCAGTTCAATGTAGATAAATGCAAGGTTCTGAAGCTCGGGAGTGTCCATAACCCAAGCACTTATAAGTTAAATAACGTAGAACTTAGCCATACAGATTGCGAGAAGGACTTGGGGGTGATGGTAAGCAGCAACCTTAAACCAAGACAGCAATGCCTAAGCGTACGTAATAAGATTACTGGGATTTATATCAAGAAGTGTTAGCAACAGAAGTCCAGAGGTTATATTACAGCTTTATACATCATTAGTAAGGCCTCACCTAGATTACGCAGCTCAGTTCTGGTCTCCATATTACAGAATGGACATAAATTCGTTAGAAAACATTCAGCGTAGAATGACTAAATTAATACATAGCATTAGAAATCTTCCTTACGAAGAAAGATTGAAGACCCTAAAATTACATTCACTTGTAAGACGTAGAATGAGGGGAGACATGATCGAGGTATACAAGTGGAAAATGGGTATTAACAAAGGGGATATAAATAAGGTCTTGAGGATATCTCTCCAAGAGAGAACCCGCAATAATGGATTCAAGTTAGATAAGTTTAGATTTAGAAAGGATATAGGAAAGTATTGGTTTGGAAATAGGGTAGTTGATGAGTGGAACAGTCTGCCTAGTAGGGTTATTGAAGCTAGGACCTTGGGTAGTTTCAAATTTAGGTTGGATAAATTCATGAGTGAGAGGGGTTGGATTTGAGTGGGACTCGCGCATGAGTGGGTAAAATTGTCAAAGCTTATTTCTTGGGTAGCATTGAAAATTGGGTTGAGCAAATATTCTGTTAGTGGGACGGATTGTGAAGAACCTGCCTAGTATGGGCCAACAGGCCTGCTGCAGTGTTCCTCCTTTCTTATGTTCTTATGTTCTTATGAGATGGTATTTACCTTTCCGTAGATCAAGAGTCCTTCGCCAGCATCAAGACACCGACCCTTGAAGGGAAGACGGACGGAAATGTCTAGTTTCATTCCTAGTTTGTGGGTTAATTGTGAATAGCTGTTTTAAGTCATCAGGGACTAAGCACGTGATGACACGTGTGCAGTGACCAGGTGTTGCTAGAGGAACACATCTATCACACTCACCTTCCTGTAGGTTTTTGATGACACGTGTGCAGTGACCAGGTGTTGGTAGAGGCCCAGAAGCAGTGCCATCACCATCACCCACCTCACCACAACACACCACGACCCACACACCATCTCCACGCTGCTAACAAACACACCTGTTTAAAATATAACCCATTCCAAGTATTATATAACAGTACATTATAAAACCAGTTCAAAATATCCACCCTAGAAAGTTATAATGAACCATACATTGCGGTCATCTGTCTAGTCGAAATTAAATGGCCAATACCAGAGAACATAAGAACATAAGAAAGAACATAAGAACATAAGAATGGAGGAACACTGCAGAAGGCCTACTGGCCCATACAAGGCAGGTCCTTATCAAAACCACCACTACCTAAGAATTTACTCCTGTACTCGCGACACTAATCAAACCCAGCCCCTCCCACTCATATATTTGTCCAATCTCTTTTTAAAGCCACCCAAGGTCCTAGCCTCTATCACCCTACTCGGAAGATTGTTCCACGCATCTACAACTCTGTTCGAAAACCAGTACTTGCCTATGTCCTTTCTAAATCTAAATTTATCCAATTTAAATCATAAGAACATAAGAACATAAGAAAGGAGGAACACTGCAGCAGGCCTGTTGGCCCATACTAGGCAGGTCCTTCACAATCCGTCCCACTAACAGAATATTTGCTCAACCCAATTTTCAATGCTACCCAAGAAATAAGCTTTGACAATTCTACCACTCATCTGTGAGTCCACTCAAATCCAACCTCTCACTCATGAATTTATCCAACCTAAATTTGAAACTACCCAAGGTCCTAGCTTCAATAACCCTACTAGGCAGACTGTTCCACTCATCAACTACCCTATTTCCTAAATCCATTGTGTCGGTATTTTATACCATTTATTTCCATAATAGAGTTTAGCGCTTGGTTATGATATAATGTATGACCATACGGATTTGGTGCTATTTTCGAATCAGTCGTGGAGGCTCGATCCTTCATCAGTTAATCCGGTCTGATCAGTTAGCCCGTTAATGACCTTTAGTGGCGGGTAAGAATAAGCATGCGCTACCTTTCAGACGTGTTACTCGAGAGCTGTGGTCACCCATCGGGGATAAGCTTTGATGCCCGTGAAGGGTCTCTTGCTTATTTAAGGATAGTGGACTCACGCAAATCGTAATGGACACGATTTGCTGAAACAAAAGCCATTCCCGAAAAAAGGTGGGAGTTTTCGAAGCCCAGCTGGTTCTAAGTGGTACCCCTTGAATCGAGACACCTGAGTTCTCCTTCTCTGATGACCTGTCTGCCCTCTCCCCATTCTTCTGATCACAATATTTACTAGGTGAGCAGATTAGTACCTCTGATATTCTAGGGTTTTCTACTCCCAGAGCCGTCACTGGATCTAGGACTCACTGGTGTTCCTGGTAACAAGCTGTTGCTGTATGGTGCCCTGCACATCCATCACAGCTAATTGATCTGGTACCTGCAGTAAGAGACTTGTCAGTTTCTCTTGGAGACTTTCTGCGTGTCCAGCAGTATTTAATATCTACTGGTGAGATTTGCTGTATGACCCTGTGGTTTAGCGCTTCTTCTTTATTATAATAATAATGGTGAGATGTTGAATATTCTAGACCCACGGATGTTTATACAATTCTTATTGTGCCCATGGTGTCCCTGCATTTCACTGGGTTTATTTTACATTTCGCTTCAGTATGTCATGGCAGTGTGCAGGTTTGGAACCAGACCCTCGAATACTTTCTTGGCTGACAAAGCTCTCGCTTCACAAGCTGAGGGTCCGGTTAGATTCCCGGCGGAGTGGAAACATTGGGCACGTTTCCTTACACCCGTTGTCATAAGAACATAAGAACACAAGAAAGGAGGAACACTGCAGCAGGCCTGTTGGCCCATACTAGGCAGGTCCTTCACAATCCGTCCCACCAACAGAACATTTGCTCAACCCAATTTTCAATGCTACCCAAGAAACAAGCTTTGACAATTCTACCCACTCATGCGCGAGTCCCACTCAAATCCAACCCCTCTCACTCATGAATTTATCCAACCTAAATTTGAAACTACCCAAGGTCCTAGCTTCAATAACCCTACTAGGCAGACTGTTCCACTCATCAACTACCCTATTTCCAAACCAATACTTTCCTATATCCTTTCTAAATCTAAACTTATCTAACTTGAATCCATTATTGCGGGTTCTCTCTTGGAGAGATATCCTCAAGACCTTATTTATATCCCCTTTGTTAATACCCATTTTCCACTTGTATACCTCGATCATGTCTCCCCTCATTCTACGTCTTACAAGTGAATGTAATTTTAGGGTCTTCAATCTTTCTTCGTAAGGAAGATTTCTAATGCTATGTATTAATTTAGTCATTCTACGCTGAATGTTTTCTAACGAATTTATGTCCATTCTGTAATATGGAGACCAGAACTGAGCTGCGTAATCTAGGTGAGGCCTTACTAATGATGTATAAAGCTGTAATATAACCTCTGGACTTCTGTTGCTAACACTTCTTGATATAAATCCCAGTAATCTATTTGCCTTATTACGTACGCTTAGGCATTGCTGTCTTGGTTTAAGGTTGCTGCTTACCATCACCCCCAAGTCCTTCTCGCAATCTGTATGGCTAAGTTCTACGTTATTTAACTTATAAGTGCTTGGGTTATGGACACTCCCGAGCTTCAGAACCTTGCATTTATCTACATTGAACTGCATCTGCCACTTTTCTGACCACGAATTAAGTTTGTCTAAATCTTCCTGAAGTTCTATGACATCTATGTTTGAATCAATTATCCTACCTATCTTCGTGTCGTCGGCGAATTTGCTCATATCACTAGTAATTCCCTCATCAAGGTCATTGATATATATTATAAATAACAATGGGCCTAAGACTGATCCCTGTGGAACACCACTTGTTACAAGTCCCCATTCGGATTTAACCCCATTTATGCACACTCTCTGCTTCCTATTGGTGAGCCATGACTCGATCCATGACAGCACTTTTCCCCCAATGCCATGAGCTGCCACTTTATTTAACAGTCTCTGGTGCGGTACTCTATCAAAAGCCTTACTAAAGTCTAAATAAACAATATCGAATTCTTTATCGTGATCAACAGCCTCAAAAGCTTTACTGAAGAAGGTTAATAAATTAGATAGGCAGGAACGGCCCTCGTGAATCCATGCTGGGTATCATTAATCAAATTATGGTTATCTAGATGGCTTCTAATAATATCAGCTATAATTGACTCTAGTAATTTGCCTACAATTGAGGTCAGGCTTATTGGGCGGTAGTTTGACGGTAGTGACTTGTCCCCTGCTTTAAAAAATAGGAATTACATTAGCCATCTTCCACATATCAGACACTACACCTGTTTGAAGAGATAAATTAAAAATGTTAGATATTGGTTCACAGAGTTCCATTTTGCATTCCTTAAGAACCCTTGCAAAAAGCTCATCAGGACCCGGCGACTTATTTTGTTTCAGTCGGTCCAGCTGTTTCATAATCACCTCGCCAGTGACTGTGATATTACATAATTTATCTTCTTCTGAGGAACACTGCAGCAGGCCTGTTGGCCCATTCTAGGCAGGTCCTTCACATTCCATCCCACCAACAGAATATTTGTTCAACCTAATTTTCAATGCTACCCAAAAAATAAGCTTTGATAATTTTATTTACTCATGTGCAATTCCCACTCAAATCCAACCCCTTTCACTCATGAATTTATCCAACCTAAATTTAAAACTACCCAAGGTCCTTGCTTCAATAACCCTACTAGGCAGACTGTTCCATTCATCAACTACCCTATTTCCAAACCAATACTTTCCTATATCCTTTCTAAATCTAAACTTATCTAACTTGAATCCATTATTGCGGGTTCTCTCTTGGAGAGATACCCTCAAGACCTTATTTATATCCCCTTTGTTAATACCCATTTTCCACTTGTATACCTCGATCATGTCTCCCCTCATTCTACGTCTTACAAGTGAATGTAATTTAAGGGTCTTCAATCTTTCTTCGTAAGGAAGATTTCTAATGCTATGTATTAATTTAGTCATTCTACGCTGAATGTTTTCTAACGAATTTATGTCCATTCTGTAATATGGAGACCAGAACTGAGCTGCGTAATCTAGGTGAGGCCTTACTAATGATGTATAAAGCTGTAATATAACGTCTGGACCTCTGTTGCTAACACTTCTTGATATAAATCTCTTCAAACAGGTGTAGTGTCTGATATGTGGAAGATGGCTAATGTAATTCCTATTTTTAAAGCAGGGGACAAGTCACTACCGTCAAATTACCGCCCAATAAGCCTGACCTCAATTGTAGGCAAATTACTAGAGTCAATTATAGCTGATATTATTAGAAGCCATCTAGATAACCATAATTTGATTAATGATACCCAGCATGGATTCACGAGGGGCCGTTCCTGCCTATCTAATTTATTAACCTTCTTCAGTAAAGCTTTTGAGGCTGTTGATCACGATAAAGAATTCGATATTGTTTATTTAGACTTTAGTAAGGCTTTTGATAGAGTACCGCACCAGAGACTGTTAAAGAAAGTGGCAGCTCATGGCATTGGGGGAAAAGTGCTGTCATGGATCGAGTCATGGCTCACCAATAGGAAGCAGAGAGTGTGCATAAATGGGGTTAAATCCGAATGGGGACTTGTAACAAGTGGTGTTCCACAGGGATCAGTCTTAGGCCCATTGTTATTTATAATATATATCAATGACCTTGATGAGGGAATTACTAGTGATATGAGCAAATTCGCCGACGACACGAAGATAGGTAGGATAATTGATTCAAACATAGATGTCATAAGAACATAAGAACATAAGAACATAAGAAAGGAGGAACACTGCAGCAGGCCTGTTGGCCCATACTAGGCAGGTCCTTCACAATCCGTCCCACTAACAGAATATTTGCTCAGCCCAATTTTCAATGCTACCCAAGAAATAATCTTTGACAATTCTACCCACTCATGCCGAGTCCCTCAAATCCAACCCCTCTCACTCATGAATTTATCCAACCTAAATTTGAAACTACCCAAGGTCCTAGCTTCAATAACCCTACTAGGCAGACTGTTCCACTCATCAACTACCCTATTTCCAAACCAATACTTTCCTATATCCTTTCTAAATCTAAACTTATCTAACTTGAATCCATTATTGCGGGTTCTCTCTTGGAGAGATATCCTCAAGACCTTATTTATATCCCCTTTGTTAATACCCATTTTCCACTTGTATACCTCGATCATGTCTCCCTCATTCTACGTCTTACAAGTGAATGTAATTTTAGTCTTCAATCTTGTTAAATTAGACACATAGCACATTGGTATCTTTATGAACTTTGCCACGTGCTTCATCAGTCAATACAAAGTAGAAAGGTATAAGGAGAGGAGGATTTGGTTATCATCCTCGGCCTGGAGTCGATGTGTTCAGTCCATCAATCTTTGTATTGGACTGATGAAGCACTGTGTGGCGAAACGTTTCCACAATAAAGATACCCAAGTGTTGCATATGTGTCTAATTTAACAACTTGTCGGTTCTCTGAACCATTTATCTACATCTTCAATCTTTCTTCGTAAGGAAGATTTCTAATGCTATGTATTAATTTAGTCATTCTACGCTGAATGTTTTCTAACGAATTTATGTCCATTCTGTAATATGGAGACCAGAACTGAGCTGCGTAATCTAGGTGAGGCCTTACTAATGATGTATAAAGCTGTAATATAACCTCTGGACTTCTGTTGCTAACACTTTTTGATATAAATCCCAGTAATCTATTTGCCTTATTACGTACGCTTAGGCATTGCTGTCTTGGTTTAAGGTTGCTGCTTACCATCACCCCCCAAATCCTTCTCCAATCTGTATGGCTAAGTTCTACGTTATTTAACTTATAAGTGCTTGGGTTATGGACACTCCCGAGCTTCAGAACCTTGCATTTATCTACATTGAACTGCATCTGCCACTTTTCTGACCACGAATTAAGTTTGTCTAAATCTTCCTGAAGTTCTATGACATCTATGTTTGAATCAATTATCCTACCTATCTTCGTGTCTTTTCAAATTTGTCATATCATAGAAATTCCCTCATCAAGGTCTTTGGGATATATATTATAAATAACAAGGGGCCCTTAAGACTGACCCCTGTGGAACACCACTTGTTACAAGTCCCCTTTCCCGTTTAACCCCATTTATGCACACTCTCTGCTTCCTATTGGTGAGCCATGACTGGGATCCATAACATTTTTTTCCCCCCAATGCCATGAGCTGCCACTTTTTTTAAAGGGGGTCTCTGGTGCGGTATTTTTCCCCCCAAAAAGCCTTACTAAAGTCTAAAAAAACAATATCGAATTCTTTATCGTGATCAACAGCCTCAAAAGTTTTACTGAAAAGGTTAAAAAAAATTTTAAACAAAAAGCCCTCTAATCCATGCTGGGTATCATTAATCAAATTATGGTTATCTAGATGGCTTCAAAATAAAAAAAAACCAAAAATTGACTTTTAGTAATTTGCCTACAATTGACCCCCAGGCTTATTGGGGGTAGTTTGACGGTAGTGACTTGCCCCCCCGTTTAAAAAAAGGGGGAATTACATTGCCTTTTTCCCCAAATATCAGACACTACACCTGTTTGAAGAGATAAATTAAAAATGTTAGATTTTTTTTCACATTTTTCCCCTTTTTTGCATTTTTAAAAAACCCCTTCCCGAAAAAAGTCATCAGGACCCGGCGTTTTTTTTTTTTTCCCCAGTCGGCCCAAACATAATCATTTTCTTAGTGACTGGATATTACATAATTTATCTTCTTCTGGGCCTCTGTAAAAATTATGGGGGGATATTATTAATTTTCCCCCCTGTAAAAAAACCCCGAGAGGTATATAGGTGGAAGATGGGTTTTAAAAAAGGGGGGGATATAAATGGGGTCTTGAGAATGTCTCTCCGGGGGGCCCAATAATAGATTCAGGTTGAATAGGTTTGGATTTGGGGGGTATGGGAGGGGTTTTTTTTGGGGGGGGTGGTTGATGAGTGGAACAATTAGCCTGGTGGGGTTGTTGAGGCTGGGACCTGGGGCCAAATTTAGGTTGGGGGAAAAACATGGTGGGGGGATTTGAGTGGGGGGTTTTTTTTTGGGTGGGTTTAAAAAATTGGGGGTTTGGGGGGTTATTTTTGAAAAAGGGGTGGATTGGGGGAAGGGGGTCCCATATGGGCCAACAGGCCTGTTGCAATGTTCCTCCTTTTTTTATTTTTATGAAAAATATCTAAGACATTCCGCCAGCTTCTCAAAGCAGTGGAAAAAAAAAAACAGAGCAGACTCTCTGATCAGATTCAAAAAAAACATGTGTCCTGTGAGTAAGACACATGTGCAACATTCAAATTGGGGGAGTAGGCCTTCCCAGTGTCTCTGCATTCTTAAGATGGGGGGTTTTAAAAAATTTCAGTATAATTAAAAAAAAATTACTAGGGGGTGAAAACAACTAAAAGCTAGAAATAATTATAAATTTAGACTGGTTTTCCCAGTTGTCAAAAGAACATAAGAAATGAGGAACAGTGCAGCAGGCCTGTTGGGCCCAAAAATAGGCGGTCCTTCACAATCCCCCCCCCCCTAACAGAGCTACGCAAGAAATAAGCTTTTTTTTTAAATTTTTTTAATCATGTGAAAAACCCCCCAAAACCCAACCCCCCCCTCATGAATTTATCCCAAAACCCCCAAATTTTAAAGGCTTGGGGAAAAAGGGCCCAAAACCCGACTATGAGATTAAGGTTGCTTTAGTGGGAGGGGGGGGGGTTTTATTTTAAATGTCGTGAGTACGGGAGTAAATTTTTGGTAGTGGGGTTTTATTTTAAGGGGGCCTTTTTTATTTGGGCCTTTGGGAGTGTTCCCCCCTTCTTTTTTCTTAAAAAAAAAGGGGGAACACTGCAGAAGGCCTACTGGGGGCCCCCCCTAAAGGAAGTCCTTTTTAATCCATCCCCCCTTTCAGAATATTTCTAACCCCAATTTTTTTTGCTACCCAAGAAAAAAAAGCTTTTTTTAAAAATTTTTTTCCCCCAAAAAGTCCCACCCCCCCCCACTCATGTATTTATCCAACCTAAACTTGGGGAAAAAAAATTTTAAGGGGCCCCCCCTTAAAAACCCCCCTAGGCAGACTGTTCCACCATCAAACCACCCTATTTCCAAAAACCCCAAAAAAACTCAGTGGTGGACCTGACTTAATCAGTGGTGGACCCTGGCTTAACTCAAAAAGGGGGACCTGGCTTAACTCCCCCGTGAAGACGTGTCTTGTTGCTCTCTGTCAATTGAAGAAGATGTTCCCCCCTTGAGCTACTCTACCAGCAGCTGAAGGAAAAGGGCGGGGTAGCTTTTAAAAATTTAGATACAGCACTGACT
>WNWK01055627.1:0-11223 GCA_009830355.1 Cherax destructor
TACAACCATCAGATATCGCCCCTTTCCCCTTCTCTCCCTCACTGCGTTATCCCATTTCCCCTTTGGGGCCAGCCCCCAAAGGCCCCTTGCCCCATTCCCACCTTTTTCCCTTTCCCCCCCTTTTAAAAAACCCCAAAGAACAAAAGGGAAAAAGGAAGGAACCCCGGCACCTACCCCAAGCAAAGGGGCCCCCAAAATCTCCCACCGGCAACCCTCGACCCAGCCAGGTCGGGTTTCATTACAAGGGAAAAGGGGGGCATCTGCCCTAAAAAACTTTTAATTCAACTCCCCCACCCCCCCACTCATATTTTTCCCCCCTTTTTTTAAAAACCCCCCCAAAAATTTTAGCCCCCATAACTGTACGGGGGTTTTTTGTTCCCTCATCGACAACTCTATTAAAACCCAAAATGTTTTTTTTCCCCTTCGGGAAAATTTATCCAACTTAAAGCCATTTTTCCCAGTCCTGTCCTTTCCCTTTTTTTCCCCTGTTTTTTTTCCCAAACACAGATTTTAAATTTTATTCCTTTTTAAAGCTGTTCTTTAGTTTTTAGGCATGGTTTTCTGCTTTAAAAAACCCTTTCATTTTGGGTCTTTTTTTTCCCCCATCCCTTTGGCTGAAATTTTTCCCCAAAAAAACCATGTATTTTTCCCCCCTTTAAAATTTTTATGATATCTGTTTAGTGTTTTCTGCTGGGGGACATCCTCTACAAAAAAAATAATCGAAGCTACTTTGATCTTTGTCTTTCCTACTAGTAAAAAACAATGGTACTACCTTAGCCCTAAAAACCCTTTTTTCCCTTTGCTGAGAGGCCCCCTTGGTTTAATCCCTGAATAAAAAAATTTTTTTCCCCCTTCAATTGAAAGGGGAAAAAAATTTTCACAAAAGTTTAAAAAAAACCCCCTTTAAAACCCCAAGGTATTTTATATAAAGGGAACACAGCATCAATATCTAGACAAGCCATGGGCCATCCTTAAAAAATCCCTATCATAAAAACTTTAAAAGGGTAAATTCCCCGGGGGTTCTCCTTTTTTGCTAAAAGGAACAATATTGACAAAAAGTCTCGAGACACAGCCCTTTTCCCCGGGTCGGAACCCTTTGGGGAAAAAATCTAGTCTTTTACAGTTTTCTGGCACCCCAAAACCAAAGTCTAAAGTTCTTTTTTGAACCCTTTTTCTACACAACAATAGGGGGGAAAGGGGACACCACCGGGAAAACTTTTTGTGGGGTCCCCGGGGGATGCCCCCCGGAACTACATGACAATACGCCCGACATATATTTGTAAATAGAATTTCCGTCCCCCTCCCTATCAATTTAATTTTAATTTAATGTTTTATTTTCTAAATATTTAATTAAAAATGGTTTTACAGAGAAAATTTTTTCATGTTCTTGGAAAAAGAGAGAGAAAGAGAGAGGAGGAAGAAAGGGGAAAAGGAAAAGAGGAAAAAAGGGGGAAAAAAGGGGCCCCGGGGAAAAACCCAGGGGAAAAAAATTGGGGGGGAGGAAAAAAATTTTAAAAAAAAGGGGAAAAAAATAGGTTTAAAAAGGTGACAGAGTATAAAAACTGGGGGGAAGGTTTTTGGGGGGCAGAAAGAGGCAAAAGGGGGGGGCCCGGTAAAAGGAAAAAAAAAAGGGGGGTGAACAATATTAAATGGGGGGGGAAAAAATAATAAAATTTTAAAAAAAATGAAGAAAATGAAAGGGGGGGAAAAATTGGGGGGGGGGAAAAGGGAAGATTTTTAAAACCCAGGGGTTTGGGGGCGGGGGCAGGGGCACCCCCGGGGGGCCAAAATTTCCCAGTGGTGGCGGGGGGGGCAGCCCGGGGCCAGATGTAACACCAGTGGGGCGGGCGGGCACCAGGGCCCCGAAAAACCCAGGGTGGCAAGGGGGGGGGGGGCCAGGGCCCCAAATTCCCAGTGGTGGCGGGGAGGCAGCCAGGGGCCCCGATGTAACACCAGTGGTGGGGGGCGGGCAGCCCCGGGACCCGATGTAACACCAGTGGTGGCGGGGGGGGCCAGGGGGCCCCCTGTAACACCAGTGGTGGGGGGGCCCGGGCAGCCAGGGGGCCCGATGTAACACCAGTGGTTTGGGGGGGGGGCAGCCAGGGGGAAAATGTAACACCCCCGGTGGGGGGGCAGGGGGGGCCCCCGGGGGCCCGTGAACAACCCCCGGTGGGGGGGGGGGGCAGCCAGGGACCAGATTCCCAGTGGTGGGGGGGGAGGGCAGCCAGGGACCAGATGTAACACCAGTGGTGACGGGGCCGGGCAGCCAGGGGCCAGATGAACACCAGTGGGTGGGGGGCCGGGCAGCCAGGGACCAGATGACCCAGTGGTGGCGGGGCCGGGGGGGGCCCCGGGGGCCCGATGTAACACCAGTGGGCGGGGGGGGGCAGAGGGGCCAGATGTAAACCAGTGGTGCCGGGGGGGGGCCCGAGGGCCCGGGTTAAAACCCCGTGGTGGGGGGGCCCGGGGCAGAGGGCCCGAAACCCCCCGTGGTGGGGGGCGGGCAGCCCCGGGGGCCAGATGAACACCCGTGGTGGCGGGGCCCCGGCAGCCAGGGCCGTGCAACCCCCGGGGCAGGGCGGGGGGGGGCCAAAAGGGGCCCCGATGTAACACCCCGTGGTGCGGGGGGGGGGCCCGGGCCAGATGCACCAGGGTGGCGGGGGGGGCAGCCCCGGGGGGGGGTTTAAAACCAGTGGGGAACCGGGGCCCGGGCAAGGGCCCAGATTAACACCCCCGGTTACGGGGGGAGGGAGCCCGGGGGCCCCCCTGTCCCCCAGTTGGGAAAGGGGGGCAGCCCCCGGGGAAATTAAACACTGTGGGGGGGGCCCGGGGAGCCCCCGGGCCAGATGTAAACCCGGTGGGGGCAGGGCAGGGCCAGGAAATTCACCAGTGGGGCAGGGCAGGGCGCCAGGGGATGAACCCCCGGGGGGGCCTTTGAATTCAACAAAAAAGGGGCTTGGGAAGGGGAAAAAAAAAAATAAAACTTATAGTAAACGTGGACAATTCCTCAAACCCTCTCTTACCTTTTTGTTTTTGGACTGATGACCCCGGGGGCAAAAAATTTTTTTAATAAAGATTTCCCCCATTTTTTAAAAAATTTTCAATCTTAACTTTTTTTTTAAACCCCTTTATCCTCTTAGACATAACCTCATGAGATTTTTTCCCGGGGGTTTTCTCCTTTTGGGAAAAAACCTCCACCCGTGGGGGTTTCCCCCTGGTCCCCCCTCCTGCCCCTCCCTGGGTTTTGTATAAAGCCCCCCCAACATACTGTTTTTTCCAAAAATTGATGGGCTGAAAAAACGTTCCCCCTTTGGGACTGTTTTCCCCAAAACCCCCCTTTCCCCCCCCCTTTTTTTTGAAAATTATGAACCCCCGTGGGGGAAAATTTTTTAAAAAATTTCCCCCTATTTATAAGTTTAAAACAACTTGTCGGTTTTAAAACCCTTATAAAAAGGGTGTATGTTAAGTACCCCAAAAAAAAAAGATTTTGGGTATAAAAGGGGGGTAAAGAGGAACCCCGGGGCAAAAAGCGGTTTTGTTTTTTAAAAAAACAAATATATCCCCCAGGGGAAAAAACGAAATTAGCTGAGAACCCTGAATTAGGCAAAACTTGGATGTCCCTTTCCTAACAAAAAAAATAAAAAGGGGGAAAAAAGCCCCCAGGATAATTTTAAGAAACCCCAAAAAATTTTTTCTTCAAAATCAACTAGAACTAACTGTAAAATTGGACCATTATTGAGAGGAGTTTTAAAATTCGCGTGAAGGGAAATAGGGAACCCTGAACAAAAAATTTCAGTTTCCCACAACCCACTAAATGACAAAGTTAGAAAATAAAATTTTTTTCACTCCAGAAAAAGGGCCGCGCAGACCAACTCGGGGTACAAACCCCTTTAGTTTCAAAAAAATAAAGGGAAAACCAGATTCATCGGAAGGGCCCAATTTTTTAAAAAAAAAAAACCCCCACTAGAGGAGCTCTCAGTATTCTTTGGAGGAGCTTAGATCTGGAAAAAAAAACCCCGGGGGCCTCGGTGCATAAAAAGTAAAAAACACTACAAAATTACAGCCCCATCCCCTTTTTTCTCACATAAAAATCTTCAAAAAAAGTGATGGGGGGGGAAATTCAAATTTCATAAAACCAAAACCAACATCCGAACCAGCATGGAAAGAACATGGGGGAAAAAAAAGAAGAACACTGCAGCGGGCCCCTACTGGCCCGGGGCGGGTCCAATTCTCCCGGCAATTAAGCCAATCCCCCAAAAGGGGGTCGGTTCCCATTCTTTAGGAAAGGGCACGGCATCTGCCCCATTTGCACAAAAAGTCAGGACCAACTCCACCCCCCCCCATCACTCATATAATCCCAGCCTATTTTAAAACTACAAAATTTTTGCCTCTATAACTGTAATGGGGGTTTTTCCCCCACCCCCCTCTATTAAAAACCCCAAAACTTTCCTTTTTCCCTTTTGAATCAATTTATCAACTTAAAGCCATTTCTCGTGCCTGTCAATACCCCAGATATTTTTTGCCCCTTTTTTCCCCCCTTTTTTTATTCCTTTTTCCCTTTTTCCCCAATCATTCCCAATTCTCCCTTTTTAAGGGGGCAGTTGGGGGCCCCAGTTTTCCTATCAAGATTTCCCTACATGGGTCCAGTCATCCTCCTTTGTACTTTTCCAGAGCATATTTTCCATTCTAAATTTGGGACCAAAACTTGCAGCATAATCAATGAGGCCAAACCCAAAGGGTATAGAGTTGAAGAAAAACCCCGAGGACCCCCATTATTTATGCTTCTTGATAAACCAAAGGGTTTTTTTTTTTAAACATTTTCCTGCTTCTTGGGTTTTGTTGCTAACGGGAAATCCAAATTTTTGAATCAGTGTTTGAGATCTACATTTTTTGTTTATATGTGGCATGGTTATTGCCCCGTCCAATATTTAGAATTTTTCATTTATCTATATTAAACTCATCTCCCCTTTTTCCCCCAAAACCCCATCAGTCTTTAAATCTTTAATTTAATGTCCTCGGAATGAATTCGACGGGCCCTTTTTTTTTGTCATCCCAAACTTGTTTTTAAAAACCCATTTATTCCCTCATCTAGTCGTTTATGGGGTTTTAAAAAACAAGGGGGCCCGACCCCCCGTGGGAACCCCCCTCATACGTTTCCCCCCCTCTGAAATTTTTCTCCATTTTCAAACTCTCTGCCCTTTTAACCCGCCTTTTCCCCGGAAAAAAATTTTCCCCCCTTTTTGGTGCTTTTTTTTCCTCAATAGTCTCTGATTGGGGGGCTTCAAACCTTCAAGTCCATATAAAAATATCATATTCATTAC
Source organism: Cherax destructor (assembly GCA_009830355.1). NCBI lineage: Eukaryota > Metazoa > Arthropoda > Malacostraca > Decapoda > Parastacidae > Cherax > Cherax destructor. The sequence continues at coordinate 5,322 of WNWK01055627.1, forward strand.
CATGATCTACCTCCTCAAAACCCCTTTTTTTAAAAAGTTTATTAAATTTTAAGGCAAGGAAAAACCCCTTTTGTAAAAATTGGGGGGCTTGGTTAATTTATTTTTTCAAAATGGCTGCGGAACCCCGCAATTTTTATTCCTAAATTTTCCCACTATAGGTTGGCTTTTTCATAAATTTGAAGCTAAGGGGGGTCATGCTTTGAAAATGGTATTACATTCCATTTTCCCCCTTTTCTGGCACCATAAATTGCCCGTTTTTAAAAAAAATTAGCCAACGGGGTTTTTTTAAAACTCCCCCTTTTTCATTCCCTTTTTAAAAATTTTTTTACAAAATTTAGGGCCCCCAAAATTTTTTGGGTTTCAAAATTTTTTTTTTTCTAAGGACCCCTTCGTACCCCCCCTTTATAGTTACTATCATCCTTTTTTCATAAAATTTTTACGGGGAAAAAAGCTAAAAATCTTCCCTTTTTAAAAAATGAGGGGGTAAGTTTAAACATTCTTCCCCCTTTCCCTTTTCACTGTCGTGATTGACCAAGAAAAAAGGGGGGCCCCCCCTTTTCCCCCCTCACTTCTTTTACCTGAAAAAATCCTTTTGGGTTAGTCTTCAAATTTTCTCTTTTAAAAACCCCATAGTCTCTTTTTCTTTTCTTATTTTCCTTTTTTTTTCTCTTTAACTGAATATATTGATTACCTAAAATTCCCCCCCCCTCTTTTGATTCCCTATATACCCCTTTTGAAAATGAGATGTTTAATCTATTGTTTCCATTTGGGGTCATCTTTTTTTTATCTGATTTCCCTAAAGGAAAAAAAGCTGTCGAACGTGAACATTTTCTGGGGAAAAATCATATTGGCAATCAAACCCCCCTACCGCCCACTTGGGCATTTTCCCTTCCCCCCACCCAGGTAATTTTCAGTCCTTAAATCAAGGGGAAACAGGGACAGGGAAAAAGATTTCCATTGAAGGGGGGTTCCATGATATATTAAAACTGGGGGATTTGTGATCCTTTCCCCCCAACTCATCATTAACCTCAAGTTTTAAAAATAAACGATTCCCCGCTGGGAAAAACCCCAAAAATGGGAGGTTTTTTTCCTCTAAATTGGGGTTTTTACCAACTTTTCAAAAAACAATCCTGAATCCTTTTTTAAAAAAAATTTGGGTCTAAATTTCCTTTTAAAATTTTTTTCCCCCCCAATTTTTCCCCGGGTTAAATCTCCCATTAGCACAACATTTTTGTAGATCCTTAAAATTTTTTCCAAAGGTTTTTTTTCCCCCCATCAAGATTTGGGTTTTTAAAACACACCCAAGATAAGTTTTACACGGCCCTCAAGCTGTAACCAAACAGATTCAGTGGCTGACGCTTCTAATTTTATATCTTGTCTACACAATAATTTAAATTGTCTCTGACGTACATCCTACTCCACCACCCTTCCTGTTGACCCTATCAGTGTGGAATAATTTATAGCCTTGTATTTGACATTCAGAAGGCAACTCTCTCTATCTTTCAGATTGAGCCAGGTTTCTGTTATAGCAATAATATCTATGTTTCCTGCACTTGCAATTTCTAGCTCATCTATCTTATTTCTTACACTCCTGCTATTAGTATAGTAAACCTTAAGGAGCTAGTCTCTTGTTTCCCTGCTGTCTCCCTTTGTTTGCTGACCTGATCCATTGTCCTATTTGTAACTTTATGATGAATTTCTTTTATACACTTACTGTTTTCAGCCCTAGTGTTGCTAATGACTGTTTCCCACACATGTCAGCAATGGCCCTTCGATCGAGTTGACAAGTTTTTCCCCACCCCTGTCCCAGAGAGATGTACCCCATCCCTTGCATCATATCTGTTTGCCATAAAAGTTGTCCCAGTTGTCAATGAATGGGATTGCAAGTTCCTTGCAGTATCTATCTAGCCAGCAATTTGCACCAAGTGCCCTAGGCAACCATTCATTTCCCACTCCCCTTCTAGGCAAGATGCTACATAAGATTGGGACCCCTCCCTTAGACTTAATTAGATCTATAGCTGACCTGTACTTATCTAGCAGCTCTTCTCCCCTACCCTTCCCAATATCTTTTCCCACCAGCACTGAGACAGATAATGGGCTTGTTCCCATTACCTGACATGATATTATCTAACCTGTTGACTATGTCTCCAACACCAGCTCCAGGAAGCACACCTCTCTCTCACCTCCCTATTCCTATTACAGAAAGCACGGTCCATATATCTTACCTGTGAGTCACCTACCACAGAATTCGCTTACCTCTATTTGCGGGGAAGTAGTACCTTTACCTTCACTGGCCACTGGAGTACACTCATCCTGAAGAACAGAGAAGCGATTTCCTACCTTCAAATCTTCTCTCTTAACTTTCCATATTTTGATGTTCCTGCCATTACTGGGAACCACTCGCCACTTGTAGCAGGTGCTGGCCTGCACCTCACTCTTGGTAGCCTTTGCTTCCTCCCCCCCTTCACCCTCCTCGCAGGGAGTGGCAGACTGCACCTCACTACTGGTATCCCTATTCTCCTCCACCATTCCAGCCACATCACTCTCAAACCCATTGAGGTGAACCTTCAGCCTCCTAAATTCCTCCTGGAGAAGCAGGACCTCCTTCTTCAACACTCCAACCCCGTTTTAAAACACTGCAGCAGCTAGCCATGATTTAACCCTTCACACTAATTCCCAAAGCAGCTCAGGGACTGCGACCAAAACGCAGATGTGATTTACACAGAGTTTGCAAAGGCGTTTGATAAATGCGATCATGAAGTGATAGCGCACTAAATGAGGCCCATGGGCATTACGGGAAAGGTAAGCAGATGGATTTTCGGGTTCCTAAACACAGAACACAAAAAGTAGTAAACAGAGCAAGATCCAGCATCAGCGAGGTTAAAACCTCAATGCCCCAAGGCACAGTCCTGGCACCTCTGGTGTTTCTCATCCTCATAGCAGACATAGCAGGGTCACCTAATAAAACGAAAGGAACACGTAAAAGACCTGGGAATAATTATGTAAGCTGACCTTTCTTTTAAAGACCATACCAAAACAAAGATCACGACAGCCAGGAAGATAACGGGGTGGGTATTGAGAACTTTCAAAACAAGGGAAATAATGCCAATGGTGACACTCTTCAAATCGCTAGTGCTCTCTCATTTAGAATATTACTCAGTGCTGACAGCCCCGTTCAAAGCAGGAAAAATATCACAGCTGGAACAAATACAGATATCGTTTACGGCTCACATTGAGCCAGTAAAGCCCCTAAATTACTGGGAACGCCTTCAAGTCTTGAACGTGTACTCATTGGAGCGGAGAAGAGTGATACATGATGATATATACCTGGAAAGTACTCGAGGGCCTGGTCCCAAATCTGCACACTGCCATAACAACATACTGGAGTGAGAGATATGGGAGGGAGTGCAAAATAAACCCAGTGAGGAGCAGGGGTGCTGTGTGCACAATAAGAGTACACTGTATCAACATTCTGGCCCCAGACTATTCAACATCTTACCAGAAGATATCAGAAACAAGGCTGGAACAAGAGTGGAAGCCTTCAAGAGGGAAAATGGACAAATATCTTCACCAGGTGCCAGATCAACCGGGTGTGATGGATATGTGGGGCAGTGAAACTCTCGAAACTCTTCAAAGGTAAGGAGGAGGGTAAGGAGAAGTAGGGATAAGGAGGAGGGTAAGGAGAAGTAGGGATAAGGAGGAGGGGTAAGGAGAATAGGATAAGGAGGAGGTAAGGAGAAGTAGGGATAAGGAGGAGGGGTAAGGAGAAGTAGGATAAAAGAGATAAGGGATAAGGAGATAGGAGGAATAAGAAGGAGCTGTAAGGAGAGTAAGAAAGAGAGATAGAAGAGGTAAGGAGGACTGGTAAGGAGGCCGTAAGGAGGACTGATAAGGAGGACTGGTAAGGAGGACTGGTAATTAGGACTGTTAAGGAGGGTTGGTAAGGAGGACTGGTAAGCAGGGCTGGTAAGGACTGTAAGCAGGACTGCTAAGGAGGCTGGTATGGAGAACTGCTAAGGAGGCTGGTAAGGAGGACTGGTAAGGAGGGCTGTTAAGGAGGACTGCTAAGGAGGACTGGTAAGGAGGCTGGTAAGGAGGACTGCTAAGGAGGACTGGTAAGGAGGGCTGTAAGGAGGCTGTAAGAGGACTGTAAGGAGGCTGTTAAGGAGGACTGCTAAGGAGGACTGTAAGGAGGGCTGTAGGAGGACTGCTAAGGAGGACTGGTAAGGAGGCTGTAAGGAGGACTGTAAGGAGGACTGGTAAGGAGGGCTGGTAAGGAGGGCTGTAAGGAGGACTGCTAAGGAGGCTGGTATGGAGGACTGCTAAGGAAGCTGTAAGGAGGACTGTTAAGGAGGCTGGTATGGAGGACTGCTAAGGAGGACTGGTAAGGAGGGCTGGTAAGAAGACTGCTAAGGAGGACTGGTAAGGAGGACTTAAGGAGGCTGTAAGGAGGACTGGTAAGGAGGCTGTTAAGGAGGACTGCTAAGGAGGACTGGTAAGGAGGGCTGGTAAGGAGGACTGCTAAGGAGGACTGGTAAGGAGGGCTGGTAAGGAGGACTGCTAAGGAGGGCTGGTAGAGCTGGAGAGACTGCTAAGGAGGACTGCTAAGGAGGACTGCTAAGGAGGATTGCTAAGGAGGACTGCTAAGGAGGATTGCTAAGGAGGATTGCTAAGGAGGACTGCTAAGGAGGACTAGAAACTGCTAAGGAGGACTGCTAAGGAGGACTGCTAAGGAGGATTGCTAAGGAAGACTGTAGAGGATGCTAAGGAGGACTCTAAGAGGACTGCTAAGGAGGACTGCTAAGGAGGACTGCTAAGGAGGACTGCTAAGGAGGACTGCTAAGGAGGACTGCTAAGGAGGACTGCTAAGGAGGACTGCTAAGGAGGACGCTAGCTAAGGAGGACTGCTAAGGAGGACTGCTAAGGAGGACTAGCTAAGGAAGGACTGTAAGGAGGACTGCTAAGGAAGACTGGTAAGGAGGACTGCTAAGGAGGACTGCTAAGGAGGATTGCTAAGGAGGACTGCTAAGGAGGACTGCTAAGGAGGACTGCTAAGGAGGACTGCTAAGGAGGACTGCTAAGGAGGACTGCTAAGGAGGACTGCTAAGGAGGACTGCTAAGGAGGACTGCTAAGGAGGACTGCTAAGGAGGACTGCTAAGGAGGACTGCTAAGGAGGACTGCTAAGGAGGACTGCTAAGGAGGACTTTCTAAGGAAGGATGCTAAGAGACTGCTAAGGAGGACTGCTAAGGAGGACTGCTAAGGAGGACTGCTAAGGAGGACTGCTAAGGAGGATTGCTAAGGAGGACTGCTAAGGAGGACTGGTAAGGAGGACTGCTAAGGAGGACTGCTAAGGAGGATTGCTAAGGAGGGCTGCTAAGGAGGACTGCTAAGGAGGACTGCTAAGGAGGACTGCTAAGGAGGACTGCTAAGGAGGACTGCTAAGGAGGACTGCTAAGGAGGACTGCTAAGGAGGACTGCTAAGGAGGACTGCTAAGGAGGACTGCTAAGGAGGACTGCTAAGGAGGACTGCTAAGGAGGATTGCTAAGGAGGACTGCTAAGGAGGCTGGTAAGGAGGACTGCTAAGGAGGACTGCTAGGAGGACTGGTAAGGAGGACTGCTAAGGAGGACTGCTAAGGAGGACTGCTAAGGAGGACTGCTAAGGAGGACTGCTAAGGAAGACTGCTAAGGAGGACTGCTAAGGAGGATTGCTAAGGAGGACTGCTAAGGAGGATTGCTAAGGAGGACTGCTAAGGAGGACTGCTAAGGAGGACTGCTAAGGAGGACTGCTAAGGAGGGCTGGTAAGGAGGACTGCTAAGGAGGACTGCTAAGGAGACTGCTAAGGAGGGCTGCTAAGGACTGCTAAGGAAGCTGCTAAGGAAGACTGCTAAGGAGGACTGC
>WNWK01055628.1:0-11223 GCA_009830355.1 Cherax destructor
GCTTCAGCCTCCTATTTTCCTCCTGAAGAGGTAGAACCTCCTTCTTCAACACTTCAACCTGAGATTCTAAAACACTGCAGCTAGCCATGTGCTCGGTATCACCCCACGCTAATTCCCAGACAGCTTAGGACAGGTATGACCACACGTGACCACTGACCTCAGCGTACTCAAGAGTGTGAAGAATGGGTGGTGAATGTTGCAACAAGGAGAAAGCTGGAGGCAGTGCAGATATCATGACTGAGGGCAATGTGTGATGTGAATATTATACAGAGAATCCGTAGCTTGGAGATTAGCAAGAGGTGCGGGGTTTCTAAAAGAATTATCCAGATGGCAGAAGAGGGGTTGTTGAGGTTACTTGGACATTGAGAGAGGATGGAACAAAATAGAATGATTTGGAGAGCGAATAAAGCTGTAGTAGAAGGAACGTGGGGTAGGGGTAGTCCTAGAAAGGGCTGGAGGTAGGGGTAAAAGAGGTTTTGTGTGCGAGGGGCTTAGACTTCCAGCAAGCGTGCGTGAATGTGTTAGATAGGAGCGAGTGGAGGCAAATGGTTTTTATGATTTTACGTGCTGTTGGAGAGTAAGCAAGATAACATTTATGAAAGGATTCAGGGAAACCGATTAGCCGGACTTGAATCCTGGGCGTGAGAAGTACAGTGCCTGCATTTTGAAGGCGGGGTGGAGATATGTTGCAGTTTTTTTTTAACTTTAGTGTAGGCACACCTCAGGCAAGGCAGTGATGGAGTGAGTGATGTTGAAAGTGTTTCTTCCTTGTTGGGTCACCCTACCTTGGTGGGAAAAGGTCGATGTTATTATATATATATATATATATATATATATATATATATATATATATATATATACATATATATATATATATATATATATATATATATATATATATATATAATATATATATATATATATATATATATATATATATATATATATATATATATATACTTCTGTGTATGTAAATCAACCGGTTTTAAAGAGTAAAACAGTAGTAATATACATTCTCTTGACTTACATCAGTTAATACTGCCTTTGTAAACACTGCCTCACCTTTAAACTGCCTTCCCCTCCCTCCCTCCCTCCCCGCTTCCCTTATCTCCCTCCCCCTTCCCCTCACGTCTGAGAGAGACTCCAACACTCTTCACCTGAGGAAAATTTTCATGGAGGAGTTGTCATGTTGTGTCCTAGCCTGCAGTGCCGCCCACCCTCCTTCCTGCCGCCCACCCTCCTTCCTGCCGCCCACCCTCCTTCTGCTGCCCACCCTCCTTCCTGCCGCCCACCCTCCTTCCTGCGCCCACCCTCCTTCCTGCCGCCCACCCTCCTTCCTGCCGCCCACCCTCCTTCATGCTGCCCACCCTCCTTCCTGCCGCCCACCCTCCTTCCTGCCGCCCACCCTCCTTCCATGCTGCCCACCCTCCTTCCTGCCGCCCACCCTCCTTCATGCTGCCCACCCTCCTTCCTGCCGCCCACCCTCCTTCCTGCCGCCCACCCTCCTTCCTGCTGCCCACCCTCCTTCGTGCTGCCCACCCTCCTTCCTGCTGCCCACCCTCCTTCCTGCCGCCCACCCTCCTTCCTGCCGCCCACCCTCCTTCCTGCCGCCCACCCTCCTTCCTGCTGCCCACCCTCCTTCCTGCCGCCCACCCTCCTTCCTGCTGCCCACCCACTCCTTCCTGCGCCCACCTTCCTTCCTGCCGCCCACCCTCCTTCCTGCTGCACACCCTCCTTCCTGCTGCCCACCCTCCTTCCTGCCGCCTACCCTCCTTCCTGCTGCCACACCCTCCCCCTTCCTCCGCCGCCCACCCTCCTTCCTGCCGCCTACCCTCCTTCCTGCCGCCTACCCTCCTTCCTGCCGCCTACCCTCCTTCCTGCCGCCTACCCTCCTTCCTGCGCCCACCCTCCTCCCCACCTTCCCTCCTTTGCACGCACCTGCTTCCTGTGCACATCTTAGCAGTGAAAAATGTTTACCTCCTCTCCTGACGTGATACACTGCTGACGTGATAACACTTGCTGCAATGATAACGCTGCTGACAATGTTGCAAGCTGACGCAGTGATAACACTGCTGACAATGATAACACTGCTGACAGTGATAACACTGCTGACAATGATAACACTGCTGACAGTGATAACACTGCTGACAATGATAACACTGCTGACAGTGATAACACTGCTGACTATATGCTGACAATGACACTGCTGACAGTGATAACACTGCTGACAATGATAACACTGCTGACAGTGATAACACTGCTGACAATGATAACACTGCTGACAGTGATAACCCTGCTGACAATGATAACAATGCTGACAATGATAACACTGCTGACAGTGATAACTGCTGACAATGATAACACTGCTGACAGTGATAACACTGCTGACAATGATAACACTGCTGACAGTGATAACACTGCTGACAATGATAACACTGCTGACAATGATAACACTGCTGACAGTGATAACACTGCTGACAATGATAACACTGCTGACAATGATAACACTGCTGACAGTGATAACACTGCTGACAATGATAAAACTGCTGACAATGATAACACTGCTGACAATGATAACACTGCTGACAATGATAACACTGCTGACAATGATAACACTGCTGACAATGATAATGCTGCTGACAATGATAACACTGCTGACAATGATAACACTGCTGACAATGATAATGCTGCTGATAGTGATAACGCTGCTGACAATGATAACACTGCTGACAATGATAACACTGTTGACAATGATAACACTGTTGACAGTGATAACACTGCTGACAATGATAATACTGCAGACAATGATAACACTGCTGACAATGATAACACTGCTGACAGTGATAACACTGCTGACAGTGATAACACTGCTGACAATAATAACACTTCTGACAGTGATAACACTGCTGACAATGATAACACTGCTGACAATGATAACACTGCTGACAGTGATAACACTGCTGACAATGATAACACTGCTGAAGTGATAACACTGCTGACAGTGATAACACTGCTTTACAGTGATAACACTGCTGACAGTGATAACACTGCTGACAATGATAACACTGCTGACAATGATAACACTGCTGACAGTGATAACACTGCTGACAATAACACTGCTGAGTGATAACACTGCTGACAGTGATAACACTGTTGACAGTGATAACACTGCTGACAGTGATAACACTGCTGACAATGATAACAATGCTGACAATGATAACAATGCTGACAGTGATAACAATGCTGACAGTGATGATACTGCTGACAATGATAATACTGCTGACAGTGATAACACTGCTGACAATGATAACACAGCTGACAATGATAACACTGCTGACAGTGATAACACTGCTGACAATGATAACACTGCTGACAATGATAACACTGCTGACAATGATAACACTGCTGACAGTGATAACACTGCTGACAGTGATAACACTGCTGACAATGATAACACTGCTGACAATGATAACACTGCTGACAATGAAAACACTGCTGACAATGATAACACTGCTGACATTGATAACACTGCTGACAATGATAACACTACCTGGAGTCTACCTGGAGAGAATTCCAGGGGTCAACGCCCCCGCGGCCCGGTCTGTGACCAGGCCTCCTGTTGGACCAGAGCCTGATCAACCAGGCTGTTACTGCTGGCCACACGCAGTCCAACGTACGAACCACAGCCCGGCTGATCAGGTACCGACTTGAGGTGCCTTTCCAGTGCCTGTTTGAAGACAGCCAGGGGTTTGTTGGTAATCCCCCTGATGTATGCTGGGAGGCAGTTGAACAATCTTGGGCCCCTGACACTTATTGTGTTGTCCCTCAACGTGCTAGTGGCACCCCTGCTCTTCATTGGGTGGATGTTACATCGCCTGCCGAGTCTTTTGCTTTCGTAGGGAGTGATTTTTGTGTGCAAGTTTGGTACTAAGCCCTCGAGAATTTTCCATGTGTATATAATAATGTATCTCTCCCGCCTGCGTTCTAGAGAGTACAGGTTTAGGAACTTCAAGCGTTCCCAGTAGTTGAGGTGGTTTATCGCACTTATGCGTGCGGTGAAGGTTCTCTGCACATTTTCAAGGTCAGCAATTTCACCCGCCTTGAAAGGTGCAGTTAGTGTGCAGCAATATTCCAGCCTAGATAGAACAAGCTATCTGTAAAGTGTCAACATGGGCTTGGCATCCCTGGTTTTGAAGGTTCTCATTATCCATCCTGTCATTTTTCGAGCAGATGCAATTGCTACATTGTTATGGTCCTTGAAGGTGAGATCCTCTGACATGATCACTCCCAGGTCTTTGACATTAGTTTTTCGCTCTATTGTGTTGTTGGAATTAGTTTTGTACTCCGATGAGATTTTAATTTCTTCACGTTTTCCGTATCTGAGTAATTGAAATTTCTCATCATTGAACTTCATATTGTTTTCTGCAGCCCATTTAAAGATTTGGTTTATGTCTGCTTGGAGTCTTGCAGTGTCTTCAACGGTGGACACTGTCATACAGATTCGGGTGTCATCTGCAAAGGAAGACACAGCACTGTGGCTTATATCCCTGTCAATGTCTGATATGAGGATGAGGAATAGGATGGGAGCAAGTACTGTGCCTTGTGGAACAGAGCTTTTCACAGTAGCTGCCTCAGACTTTATTCTGTTGACTACTACTCTTTGTGTTCTACATGTTCTACCAACTTTTCCTGTTATTCCTTTATCACGCATTTTGTGTGCTATTACACCATGGTCACACTTGTCAAAGGCTTTTGCAAAATCTGTGTATATAACATCTGCATTCTGTTTTTCTTCTAGAGCATCCAGGACCTTGTCGTAGTGGTCCAGTAGTTGGGACAGACAGGAGCGGCCTGCTCTAAACCCATGCTGTCCTGGGTTGTGCAATTGAAGGGTATCAAGATAAGTGGCGATCTTGCTTCTTAGAACCCTTTCAAAGATTTTTATGATATGGGACGTTAGCGCAATTGGTCTGTAGTTCTTTGCTATTGCTTTACTGCCCCCTTTGTGGAGCGGGGCTATGTCTGTTGTTTTTAGTAGCTGCGGGACGATCCCAGTGTCCATGCTCCCTCTCCATAAGATGTTAAAAGCATGTGATAGGGACTTCTTGAAGTTCTTGATGAACACGGAGTTCCATGAGTCTGGGCCTGGAGCAGAGTGCATGGGCATGTCATTTATTGCCTTTTCGAAGTCATTTGGCGTCGTGGTGATGTCAGAAAGGCATGCGTCTGTCAAGTTCTGTGGCACTCTCATAAAAAAATCATTTAGGTTTTCGATTTTCAGTCTGGTTAGTGGCTCGCTAAAGACTGAGTCATACTGGGATTTAAGTAACTCACTCATTTCCTTGCTGTCATCTGTGTAGGACCCATCCCGTTTAAGTAGGGGCCCAATACTGGTTGTTGTTCTCGACTTTGATTTTGCATAGGAAAAGAAATACTTAGGGTTTCTTTCAATTTCATTTATGGCTTTTAGTTCTTCCCGTGTCTCTTGATTCCTGTAAGATTTCTTTAGTTTTAATTCGATGTTTGCTATTTCTCTGACTAGTGTCTCCCTACGTATTTCAGAGATATTGGCCTCCTGTAGCCGCTCCGTTATTCTTTGCCTTCGCCTGTATAGGGAGCGCCTCTCTCTTTCTAGTTTGCATCTTCTCCTCCTTTTCCTTAAGGGAATTTGCCTTGACCAAACCTCAAGTACCAGAGTTAATTTGTTCTAGGCATAGGTTGGGATCCGTGATGCTTAGGCAATCTTCCCAGTTTATATCATTTAGGACTTGGTTTACTTGGTCCCACCTTATGTTTTTGTTATTGAAGTTGAATTTGGAGAAAGCTCCCTCACGACTGATCACATTTTGTTGATCTGGGGCTCCCCGCATGCATGTCTTGACCTCTATTATGTTGTGATCTGAGTATATTGTTTTTGATATGATGACATTTCGTATCAGATCATCATTGTTGGTGAAGATGAGGTCCAGCGTATTCTCTAATCTTGTGGGCTCTACTATTTGCTGGTTTAAGGTGAACTTGGTGCAGAGATTTAAAAGTTCATGCATGTGTGAATATTTAACCTCCACATTGGATAGTGGCAGGGCCAGGAGCTATAAATCTACCCCTGCATACACAATTAGGTGGGTACACACACACTAGAAACTCAATGAATGTCGTTGTAAAATGTATGTTAATGATGAGCAATGCCAGACTACGCTGCCCACTACACTCCCCCCCCCTGGGAACACCAGGGCAGTGCCAGACTACGCTGCCCACGACACTCCCCCCCTGGGAACACCAGGGCAGTGCCAGACTTCGCTGCCCACGACACTCCCCCCCTGGGAACACCAGGGCAGTGCCAGACTACGCTGCCCACGACACTCCCCCCCTGGGAACACTAGGGCAGTGCCAGACTACGCTGCCCACGACACTCCCCCCCTGGGAACACCAGTGCAGTGCCCGACTACGCTTTCCACGACACTCTCCCCCTTAGGAACACCAGGACAGTGCCACACTACGCTGCCCACGACACTCTCCCCCCTGTGAACACCAGGGCAGTGCCAGACTACGCTGCCCACGACACTCCCCTGGGAACACCAGAGCAGTGCCAGATTTCGCTGCCCACGACACTCCCCTGGGAACACCAGGGCAGTGCCAGACTACGCTGCCCACGACACTCCCCTGGGAACACTAGGGCAGTGCTAGACTACGCTGCCCACGACACTCCCCCCTGGGAACACCAGTGCAGTGCCAGACTACGCTTCCCACGACACTCTCCCCCCTGGGAACACCAGGGCAGTGCCACACTACGCTGCCCACGACACTCTCCCCTGGGAACACCAGGGCAGTGCCAGACTACGCTGCCCACGACACTCCCCCTGGGAACACCAGGGCAGTGCCAGACTACGCTGCCCACGACACTTCCCTCTGGGAACACCAGGGCAGTGCCAGACTACGCTGCCCACGACACTCTCCCCCCTGGGAACACCAGGGCAGTGCCAGACTACGCTGCCCACGACACTCCCCCCCCTGGGAACAACAGGGCAGTGCCAGACTACGCTGCCCACGTCACTCCCCTAGGAACACCAGGGCAGTGCCAGACTACGCTGCCCACGACACTCCTCCCTGGGAACACCAGGGCAGTGCCAGACTAAGCTGCCCACGACACTCTCCCCCCTGGGAACACCAGGGCAGTGCCAGACTACGCTGCCCACGACACTCTCCCCCCTGGGAACACCAGGGCAGTGCCAGACTACGCTGCCCACGACACTCTCCCCCCTGAGAACACCAGGGCAGTGCCAGACTTCGCTGCCACGACACTCTCCCCCTGGGAACACCAGGGCAGTGCCAGACTACGCTGCCCTCGACACTCTCCCTGGGAACACCAGGGCAGTGCCAGACTACGCTGCCCACGACACTCTCCCCCCTGGGAACACCAGGGCAGTGCCAGACTACGCTGCCCACGACACTCTCCCCCCTGGGAACACCAGGGCAGTGCCAGACTACGCTGCCCACGACACTCTCCCCCCTGGGAACACCAGGGCAGTGCCAGACTACGCTGCCCACGACACTCTCCCCCCTGGGAACACCAGGGCAGTGCCAGACTACGCTGCCCACGACACTCTCCCCCCTGGGAACACCAGGGCAGTGTCAGACTACGCTGCCCACGACACTCTCCCCCCTGGGAACACCAGGGCAGTGCCAGACTACGCTGCCCACGACACTCTCCCCCCTGGGAACACCAGGGCAGTGCCAGACTACGCTGCCCACGACACTCTCCCCTGGGAACACCAGGGAGTGCAGACTACGCTGCCACGACACTCTCCCCCTGAGAGAACACCAGGGCAGTGCCAGACTACGCGCCCACGACACTCTCCCCTGGGAACACCAGGCAGTGCCAGACTACGCTGCCACGACACTCTCCCCTGGAAACACCAGGGCAGTGCCAGACTACGCTGCCCACGACACTCTCCCCCCTGGAAACACCAGGGCAGTGCCAGACTACGCTGCCCACGACACTCTCCCTGGAAACACGCAGGGCAGAGCCACTGACGGCTGCACACGCGCACACTCTCCCTGAAACACCAGGGCAGTGCCAGACTACGCTGCCCACGACACTCTCCCCTGGAAACACCAGGGCAGTGCCAGACTACCTGCCACGACACTCTCCCCTGGAAACACCAGGGAGGCCAGATGTGCACGACTCCGGAGAAAGGAGGAGAAGAGAAGAGGAAGAAGGGAGGAGAAGGAGACGAGCAGGAGAGAGAGAGAGAGAGAGAGAGAGAGAGAGAGAGAGAGAGAGAGAGAGAGAGAGAGAGAGAGAGAGAGAGAGAGGGAAAGCAGGACGAGAGAGAGAGAGAGAGGAAGAACGGGAGAGAGGAGCGGAGAGAGAGAGGGGAAACGCAGGACGGGAGAGAGGAGCGGAGAGAGAGAGAGAGGGGAAACGCAGGACGGGAGAGAGGAGCGGAGAGAGAGGAAACGCAGACGGGAGAGGAGCGAGAGAGAAAAAAACGAGGAAGCGAGTAGATTTAGTTTTCTTGCGGTGACGAGATAACCTTGTTATGATATCACTGTGCAGTGCCAGTGCTTGTGTATACATAGTGTAGCTCGCCTCGGTCATAATACCAGATATACACAACGGCTTGCCATGCGTGATACAGGCTGAGGCGCGAAGGCAGTAACAGGAACCAAGGCAGTCAAGAGGAAGCCCAGGCAGGCAGGCAGCAGGCAGGCAGCTGGCCAGCAGGCAGGCCAGCAGGCAGGCAGCAGGCCCTTCCCTGCACTCTTCAATAACCCACAAAAAACATGGATAACTCTTCTAGATATTTTCAGGAACACAAAAGACACATTCACCTCACAGAACCTAACAATGTTGTATTGTGTGGCTCCTGAGTCCTGGTGTGGCTCCTGAGTCCTGGTGTGACTCCTGAGTCCTGGTGTGGCTCCTGAGTCCTGGTGTGGCTCCTGAGTCCTGGTGTTGCTCCTGAGTCCTGGTGTGGCTCCTGAGTCCTGGTGTTGCTCCTGAGTCCTGGTGTTGCTCCTGAGTCCTGGTGTGGCTCCTGAGTCCTGGTGTGGCTCCTGAGTCCTGGTGTGGCTCCTGAGTCCTGGTGTGGCTCCTGAATCCTGGGTGGCTCCTGGGGTCCTGGTGTGGCTCCTGAGTCCTAGTGTTGCTCCTGAGTCCTGGTGTAGCTCCTGAGTCCTGGTGTGGCTCCTGAGTCCTGGTGTGGCTCCTGAGTCCTGGTGTTGCTCCTGAGTCCTGGTGTGGCTCCTGAGTCCTGGTGTGGCTCCTGAATCCTGGTGTGGCTCCTGAGTCCTGGTGTGGCTCCTGAGTCCTGGTACTGTACTGAGATTGTGTAGTGTACTGTACTGAGGTTATGTTATGTACTGTACTGAGGTTATGTTATGTACTGTACTGAGATTGTGTAGTGTACTGTACTGAGGTTATGTTATGTACTGTACTGAGATTGTGTAGTGTACCGTACTGAGGTTGTGTAGTGTACTGTACTGAGGTTGTGTAGTGTACTGTACTGAGGTTGTGTAGTGTACTGTACTGAGGTTGTGTAGTGTACTGTACTGAGGTTGTGTAGTGTACTGTACTGAGGTTGTGTAGTGTACTGTACTGAGGTTGTGTAGTGTACTGTATTGAGGTTGTGTAGTGTACTGTACTGAGGCTGTGTAGTGTACTGTACTGAGGTTGTGTAGTGTACTGTACTGAGGTTGTGTAGTGTACTGTACTGAGGTTGTGCAGTGTACTGTACTGAGGTTGTGTAGTGTACTGTACTGAGGTTGTGTAGTGTACCGTACTGAGGTTGTAGTGTACTGTACAGTACGCTCTACTGAGTGAGGCTACGTACTCAGCTCTCATACACTCTCAGCCTCACCGCTACCGTACCAGTCCTACCAACCTCGTACAGTCACTACCAACCTCAGTACGTCGCTCACTCCGATGCTCAGTACCGTCACTACACACCTCGTCGTACCTACCACCTCATACGATCCTACACCTCGTCGTACACTGCCTACCAGTCGCCTACCACCTCATGTCCTACAGCACCTCATCAGTACCTGACGACTACCTCAGCTCAGTACACTACCAACCTCAGTCGACCCTACCTACCTCAGTCGTCACTCCTCACCTCAGTACGTCCTCCAACCTCTCAGTCCCTCACTACCTCCGTACAGTGTCTACCTCACCCTCACTGTACAGTCCCTCACAACCTCATCATTCCTCACAGCCTCATACGTACACTCCGAGACCTCATCGTCACTACTCATACAGTCACTCACAACCTCAGTACAGTACACTACACACCTCATCAGTCCTACACAACCTCATACAGTACCTCACAACCTCATACAGTACACTACACAACCTCAATACAGTACACTACACAACCTCAGTACAGTACACTACACAACCTCAGTACAGTACACTACAGTCTCAGTAACAATAACAACATTAAGTCTACACTTTTCATTCTGTACCAACTTCTTGTAATAAAACCTCCAGGAAAAGTGTAAATCAATAAAAGTGTCCCTCACTCCCCTACACTTACTCTACAGTCCCTCACTCCCCTACACTTACTCTACAGTCCCTCACTCCCCTACACTTACTCTACAGTCCCTCACTCCCCTACACTTACTCTACAGTCCCTCACTCCCCTACACTTACTCTACAGTCCCTCACTCCCCTACACTTACTCTACAGTCCCTCACTCCCTACACTTGCTCTACAGTCCCTCACTCCCCTACACTTGCTCTACAGTCCCTCACTCCCCTACACTTGCTCTACAGTCCCTCACTCCCCTACACTTACTCTGCAGTCCCTCACTCCCCTACACTTACTCTACAGTCCCTCACTCCCCTACACTTGCTCTACAGTCCCTCACTCCCCTACACTTGCTCTACAGTCTCTCACTCCCCTACACTTGCTCTACAGTCCCTCACTCCCCTACACTTGCTCTACAGTCCCTCACTCCCCTACACTTACTCTGCAGTCCCTCACTCCCCTACACTTACTCTACAGTCCCTCACTCCCCTACACTTGCTCTACAGTCCCTCACTCCCCTACACTTGCTCTACAGTCCCTCACTCCTCACTTACTCTCAGTCCTCACTCCCCTACACTTCTCTACAGTCCCTCACTCCCCTACACTTACTCTACAGTCCCTCACTCCCCTACACTTTCTCTACAGTCCCTCACTCCCCTACACTTGCTCTACAGTCCCTCACTCCCTCCCCC
>WNWK01055629.1:0-11223 GCA_009830355.1 Cherax destructor
CAGCAGAAATTCCTGAAGGACTTGGCCTGTGGGCTGAATAAAAAAAACAAAACCTAACCTACCTACCTACAGCAAGTCAGGAGGAACGACAGCACCCCTACATTTGTTTAATGAGGAACATTCAGAACATGTTGTATTAGGAACACTAAGAAAAAATGATTGGACAAGAAATAATGAGATTATATGTTTATAACTTTAAGGACCTGCATACTAGTGTCGGAAAAGAGGTACTACCCACCTCAACCCAACATAGTAGCATGGTGATAGTAGGTAATGTGAGGTGAGAAGATCTGTATAAATACTTTTTATCTTGACTCAATAAACCAGTTGTGAATATACACTTACGGAAGCTAACACAGTTCAAGGGCCTGACGAGGGTTTGCAAAGCCCAGAAACATGTCCTAAAGTAACTGCTAGCTCTATCCCTATTTGTACTCTTTCACCTCGTTATATTTACTGCCTTTCTTTAAACCACCCTTGGATAAATAGTGCTTTTCTGTGAGTTTCGCTCCTGTTTAGTGAATGAAGATATTTACAGTGGATACCTTAGTGGATCTGGAATTTGAACTAGAATCAAGGAGAAACTGAACTGGAACAGGAGATGGGAGCTATAACAAGGTCAGCAGAAAAAGAAGACACTACCAAACAATATCTTCATTCACTGACAACGCTGTACACTTGCCTACCTACAACACTGACAGCGCTGTACCTTGCTAACCTAAACACTGACAGCACTGTACCTTGCTAACCTACAACACTGACAGTGCTGTACATTTGCTGACCTACAACACTGACAGCGTTGTACACTTGCTAACCTACAACACTGACAGTGCTGTACATTTTTTGACCTACAACACTGACAGCGTTGTACACTTGCTAACCTACAACACTGACAGTGCTGTACACTTTGTTAACCTACAACACTGACAGCGCTGTCACCTTGCTAACCTACAACACGACAGCGCTGTACCTGCTAACCTACAACACTGACAGCGCTGTACACGCTAACCACAACACTGACAGCGCTGTACACTGCTAACCTACAACACTGACAGCGCTGTACACTTCTAACCACAACACTGACAGCGCTGTACACTTGCTAACCTACAACACTGACAGTGCTGTACACTTGCTAACCTACAACAAATGTGATAAATGTTTTTGAAAACAGACAGGTTGAAGAATTGGACACTTATGATTGATTTTAGGTGTGATATACCGTCCCCCAAACTTAGATAGGGACCAAGGAACTATGGGAGGAAATTGTTAAGGCACAATGCACGATAACGTAGTTATTCTGGGTGACTTCAACTTTAGTCAAATTGATTGGAATTTTGACTGGGAATTTAGAATCTAACGATTTCTTAGAAGTAGTTCAAGATTGTTTTTGAAGCAGTTTGTGACAGAACCTACAAGGAAAATAATCTGCTGACTTAGTTCTGGCAACAAGGAAACCCTTGTTAATAATTTAGAAATTACAGAGGAACTCGGCGCAAGCGACCACAAATCAATTACCTTTGGCATTGAATGGAAGTTTCATAGTAGGAATAACTCAGTAACGGTCCCAGATTTTCGCTTAGCAGATTACAATGGACTTAGAAACACTTATCATCTGTGGACTGGGGTAATGAAGAGAGCTATCAATATGACAATTTTCTGAACACTATACATGCTGCTCAAGAACATTTATCCCATATAAAGAAATTAGATCGAATAGAAATGACCCAAAATGGATGAATAATAGGCTCAAATATCTTTTAGGGCAGAAGAAAGAATTTATAGGCGTATCAAAAAGGTGAGGGTCATCTTACAAATCAGTATATTGACATTAAGAGGGACGAAGATAGGTAGGATAATTGATTCAAACATAGATGTCATAGAACTTCAGGAAGATTTAGACAAACTTAATTCGTGGTCAGAAAAGTGGCAGATGCAGTTCAATGTAGATAAATGCAAGGTTCTGAAGCTCGGGAGTGTCCATAACCCAAGCACTTATAAGTTAAATAACGTAGAACTTAGCCATACAGATTGCGAGAAGGACTTGGGGTGATGGTAAGCAGCAACCTTAAACCAAGACAGCAATGCCTAAGCGTGCGTAATAAGGCAAATAGATTACTGGGATTTATATCAAGAAGTGTTAGCAACAGAAGTCCAGAGGTTATATTACAGCTTTATAAATCATTAGTAAGGCCTCACCTAGATTACGCAGCTCAGTTCTGGTCTCCATATTACAGAATGGACATAAATTCGTTAGAAAACATTCAGCGTAGAATGACTAAATTAATACATAGCATTAGAAATCTTCCTTACGAAGAAAGATTGAAGACCCTTAAATTACATTCACTTGTAAGACGTAGAATGAGGGGAGACATGATCGAGGTATACAAGTGGAAAATGGGTATTAACAAAGGGGATATAAATAAGGTCTTGAGGATATCTCTCCAAGAGAGAACCCGCAATAATGGATTCAAGTTAGATAAGTTTAGATTTAGAAAGGATATAGGAAAGTATTGGTTTGGAAATAGGGTAGTTGATGAGTGGAACAGTCTGCCTAGTAGGGTTATTGAAGCTAGGACCTTGGGTAGTTTCAAATTTAGGTTGGATAAATTCATGAGTGAGAGGGTTGGATTTGAGTGGGATAGAATTTTACAGAGTCTGTCTGGATAGAATTCTACAGAGTCTGTCTGGATAGAATTTTCAGAGGGGTGTGAAAAATTGATTTTAGGCGTGATTTACCGACCTCCAAACTTAGATAGGGAACAAGGGAGACTACTTTGGGAGGAAATTGTTAGGCCACAAGACACGATAACGTAGTAATTCTAGGGGACTTTAACTTTAGTCAGATTGATTGGAATTTCATGACAGGGAATTTAGAATCTAACGACTTTTTAAAGTAGTTCATGATTGCTTTTGAAGCAGTTTGTAACAGAACCTACAAGGGAAATAACCTACTTGACTTGGTTCTGGCAAGCAAGGAAACCCTTGTTAATAATTTAGAAATTACAGAGGAACTCGGCTCAAGCGACCACAAGTCAATTACCTTTAGCATTGAATGGATGTATGATAGTAGGGATAATTCAGTAATGGTCCCAGATTTTCGCTTAGCAGATTATAATGGACTTAGAGAACACTTATCAACTGTGGACTGGGGTGAAGAAGAGGTATCAATATGACAGTTTTCTTAACACTATACAGGCTGCCCAAAGAACATTTATCCCGTATAAAGAAATTAGATCAAGTAGAAATGACCCAAAATGGATGAATAATAGGCTCAAATATCTTTTAGGGCAGAAGAAAGGAATTTATAGGCGCCTAAAAGAGGTGAGGGTCATCTTATAAATCAGTATACTGACATTAAGAGGACGTTAAAAAGGGAATAAGAAAAGCTAAACGGACTATGAAATTAAAGTTGCTAGGGATTCAAAACTAACCCAAAAGTTTTTTCCAGGTTTATAGAACAAAAGTTAGGGATAAGATAGGTCCCCTTAAAAATAACTTTGGGCATCTTACTGACAAGGAGAATGATATGTGCTCTATTTTTAATAATTATTTTCTCTCGGTTTTCACACAGGAAGACATTATTAATATCCCAGTAATTAATTTTACAGAGGCCCAGAAGAAGATAAATTATGTAATATCACAGTCACTAGCGAAATGATTATGAAACAGCTGGACCGACTGAAACAAAATAAATCGCCGGGTCCTGATGAGCTTTTGCAAGGGTTCTTAAGGAATGCAAAATGGAACTCTGTGAACCAATATCTAACATTTTTAATTTATCTCTTCAAACAGGTGTAGTGTCTGATATGTGGAAGATAGCTAATGTAATTCCTATTTTTAAAGCAGGGGACAAGTCACTACCGTCAAACTACCGCCCAATAAGCCTGACCTCAATTGTAGGCAAATTACTAGAGTCAATTATAGCTGATATTATTAGAAGCCATCTAGATAACCATAATTTGATTAATGATACCCAGCATGGATTCACGAGGGCCGTTCCTGCCTATCTAATTTATTAACCTTCTTCAGTAAAGCTTTTGAGGCTGTTGATCACGATAAAGAATTCGATATTGTTTATTTAGACTTTAGTAAGGCTTTTGATAGAGTACCGCACCAGAGACTGTTAAAGAAAGTGGCAGCTCATGGCATTGGGGAAAAGTGCTGTCATGGATCGAGTCATGGCTCACCAATAGGAAGCAGAGAGTGTGCATAAATGGAGTTAAATCCGAATGGGGACTTGTAACAAGTGGTGTTCCACAGGGATCAGTCTTAGGCCCATTGTTATTTATAATATATATCAATGACCTTGATGAGGGAATTACTAGTGATATGAGCAAATTCGCCGACGACACGAAGATAGGTAGGATAATTGATTCAAACATAGATGTCATAGAACTTCAGGAAGATTTAGACAAACTTAATTCGTGGTCAGAAAAGTGGCAGATGCAGTTCAATGTAGATAAATGCAAGGTTCTGAAGCTCGGGAGTGTCCATAACCCAAGCACTTATAAGTTAAATAACGTAGAACTTAGCCATACAGATTGCGAGAAGGACTTGGGGGTGATGGTAAGCAGCAACCTTAAACCAAGACAGCAATGCCTAAGCGTACGTAATAAGGCAAATAGATTACTGGGATTTATATCAAGAAGTGTTAGCAACAGAAGTCCAGAGGTTATATTACAGCTTTATACATCATTAGTAAGGCCTCACCTAGATTACGCAGCTCAGTTCTGGTCTCCATATTACAGAATGGACATAAATTCGTTAGAAAACATTCAGCGTAGAATGACTAAATTAATACATAGCATTAGAAATCTTCCTTACGAAGAAAGATTGAAGACCCTAAAATTACATTCACTTGTAAGACGTAGAATGAGGGAGACATGATCGAGGTATACAAGTGGAAAATGGGTATTAACAAAGGGGATATAAATAAGGTCTTGAGGATATCTCTCCAAGAGAGAACCCGCAATAATGGATTCAAGTTAGATAAGTTTAGATTTAGAAAGGATATAGGAAAGTATTGGTTTGGAAATAGGGTAGTTGATGAGTGGAACAGTCTGCCTAGTAGGGTTATTGAAGCTAGGACCTTGGGTAGTTTCAAATTTAGGTTGGATAAATTCATGAGTGAGAGGGTTGGATTTGAGTGGGACTCGCATGAGTGGGTAGAATTGTCAAAGCTTATTTCTTGGGTAGCTTTGAAAATTGGGTGAGCAATATTCTGTTAGTGGGATGGATTGTGAAGGACCTGCTGTATGGGCCAACAGGCCTGCTGCAGTGTTCCTCCTTTCTTATGTTTCTTAGTTTCTTATGATGGGTAGAATTGTCAAAGCTATTTCTTGGGTAGCTTTGAAAATTGGGTTGAGCAAATATTCTGTTAGTGGGATGGATTGTGAAGGACCTGCCTAGTATGGGCCAACAGGCCTGCTGCAGTGTTCCTCCTTTCTTATGTTCTTATGTTAAAAAGGGGATAAGAAAAGCTAAGCGAGACTACGAAATTAAAGTTGCTAGGATTCGAAAACTAACCCAAAAAGTTTTTTCCATGTGTATAGAACAAAAGTTAGAGATAAGATAGGTCCCCTTAAAAATAATTATGGGTATCTTACTGACAAAGAGAATGAAATGTGCTCTGTTTTTAATAATTATTTTCTCTCGGTTTTCACTCAGGAAGACACTAATAATATCCCAAGAATTAGGTATTTTAGTGGGCCGAAGAAGATAAATTATGTAGTATCACAGTCACTAGCGAAATGGTTATCAAACAGATAGACCGTTTGAAGCAAAATAAATCGCCAGGCCCTGATGAGCTTTTTTCAAGGGTTCTTAAGGAATGCAAAATTGAACTCTGTGAACCCTTAACTAACATTTTTAACCTATCTCTTCAAACAGGTGTAGTGCCGGATACGTGGAAGATGGCTAATGTAATTCCTATTTTTAAAGCAGGGGACAAGTCGTTACCATCAAATTACCGCCCAATAAGTCTAACTCAATTGTAGGCAAATTACTAGAGTCGATTATAGCTGATAACATAAGAAGCCATCTCGATAGGCATAATTTGATTAATGATACTCAGCATGGATTCACCAGGGCCGTTCCTGCCTAACTAATTTATTAACTTTTTCAGTAAGGCTTTTGAGGCAGTTGATAATGATAAAGAATTCGATATTGTTTATTTGGATTTTAGTAAGGCTTTTGATAGAGTACCACATCAGAGACTGTTAAAGAAAGTGGCTGCTCATGGCATTGGGGAAGAGTGTTGTCATGGATCGAGTCATGACTCACCAATAGGAAGCAGAGGTGTGCATAAATGGGGTTAAATCGGAGTGGCGATCTGTAACAAGTGGCGTTCCTCAGGGATCGGTTTTGGGCCCGTTGTTGTTTATAATATATATAAATGACCTTGACGAGGAATTTCTAGTGATATGAGCAAATTCGCTGATGACACGAAGATAGGTAGGATAATCGATTCAGACGTAGATGTCAGTGAACTACAGGAGGATTTAGACAAACTCAATTCCTGGTCAGAAAAATGGCAGATGCAGTTCAATGTAGATAAATGCAAAGTTCTTAAGCTCGGAGTGTCCATAACCCAAGCACTTATAAGTTAAATAACGTAGAACTTAGCCATACAGATTGCGAGAAGGACTTGGGGTGATGGTAAGCAGCAACCTTAAACCAAGACAGCAATGCCTAAGCGTGCGTAATAAGGCAAATAGATTACTGGGATTTATATCAAGAAGTGTTAGCAACAGAAGTCCAGAGGTTATATTACAGCTTTATAAATCATTAGTAAGGCCTCACCTAGATTACGCAGCTCAGTTCTGGTCTCCATATTACAGAATGGACATAAATTCGTTAGAAAACATTCAGCGTAGAATGACTAAATTAATACATAGCATTAGAAATCTTCCTTACGAAGAAAGATTGAAGACCCTTAAATTACATTCACTTGTAAGACGTAGAATGAGGGAGACATGATCGAGGTATACAAGTGGAAAATGGGTATTAACAAAGGGGATATAAATAAGGTCTTGAGGTATCTCTCCAAGAGAGAACCCGCAATAATGGATTCAAGTTAGATAAGTTTAGATTTAGAAAGGATATAGGAAAGTATTGGTTTGGAAATAGGGTGATAAATGTTTTTGAAGAATTGAGACACTTATGATTGATTTTAGGTGTGATATACCGTCCCCAAACTTAGATAGGGACCAAAGGGGAGACTACTATGGGAGGAAATTGTTAAGGCCACAATGCACGATAACGTAGTTATTCTGGGTGACTTCAACTTTAGTCAAATTGATTGGAATTTTTTGACTGGGAATTTAGAATCTAACGATTTCTTAGAAGTAGTTCAAGATTGTTTTTTGAAGCAGTTTGTGACAGAACCTACAAGGGAAAATAATCTGCTTGACTTAGTTCTGGCAAACAAGGAAACCCTTGTTAATAATTTAGAAATTACAGAGGAACTCGGCGCAAGCGACCACAAATCAATTACCTTTGGCATTGAATGGAAGTTTCATAGTAGGAATAACTCAGTAACGGTCCCAGATTTTCGCTTAGCAGATTACAATGGACTTAGAGAACACTTATCATCTGTGGACTGGGGTAATGAAGAGAGCTATCAATATGACAGTTTTCTGAACACTATACATGCTGCCCAAAGAACATTTATCCCATATAAAGAAATTAGATCGAATAGAAATGACCCAAAATGGATGAATAATAGGCTCAAATATCTTTTAGGGCAGAAGAAAGGAATTTATAGGCGTATCAAAAGAGGTGAGGGTCATCTTACAAATCAGTATATTGACATTAAGAGGGACGAAGATAGGTAGGATAATTGATTCAAACATAGATGTCATAGAACTTCAGGAAGATTTAGACAAACTTAATTCGTGGTCAGAAAAGTGGCAGATGCAGTTCAATGTAGATAAATGCAAGGTTCTGAAGCTCGGGAGTGTCCATAACCCAAGCACTTATAAGTTAAATAACGTAGAACTTAGCCATACAGATTGCGAGAAGGACTTGGGGGTGATGGTAAGCAGCAACCTTAAACCAAGACAGCAATGCCTAAGCGTACGTAATAAGGCAAATAGATTACTGGGATTTATATCAAGAAGTGTTAGCAACAGAAGTCCAGAGGTTATATTACAGCTTTATACATCATTAGTAAGGCCTCACATAGATTACTCATCTCAGTTCTGGTCTCCATATTACAGAATGGACATAAATTCGTTAGAAAACATTCAGCGTAGAATGACTAAATTAATACATAGCATTAGAAATCTTCCTTACGAAGAAAGATTGAAGACCCTAAAATTACATTCACTTGTAAGACGTAGAATGAGGGAGACATGATTGAGGTATACAAGTGGAAAATGGGTATTAACAAAGGGGATATAAATAAGGTCTTGAGGATATCTCTCCAAGAGAGAACCCGCAATAATGGATTCAAGTTAGATAAGTTTAGATTTAGAAAGGATATAGGAAAGTATTGGTTTGGAAATAGGGTAGTTGATGAGTGGAACAGTCTGCCTAGTAGGGTTATTGAAGCTAGGACCTTGGGTAGTTTCAAATTTAGGTTGGATAAATTCATGAGTGAGAGGGGTTGGATTTGAGTGGGACTCGCGCATGAGTGGGTAGAATTGTCAAAGCTTATTTCTTGGGTAGCTTTGAAAATTGGGTTGAGCAAATATTCTGTTAGTGGGATGGATTGTGAAGGACCTGCCTAGTATGGGCCAACAGGCCTGCTGCAGTGTTCCTCCTTTCTTATGTTCTTATGTTAAAAAGGGATAAGAAAAGCTAGCGAGACTACGAAATTAAAGTTGCTAGGGATTCGAAAACTAACCCAAAAAGTTTTTTCCATGTGTATAGAACAAAAGTTAGAGATAAGATAGGTCCCCTTAAAAATAATTATGGGTATCTTACTGACAAAGAGAATGAAATGTGCTCTGTTTTTAATAATTATTTTCTCGGTTTTCACTCAGGAAGACACTAATAATATCCCAAGAATTAGGTATTTTAGTGGGCCGAAGAAGATAAATTATGTAGTATCACAGTCACTAGCGAAATGGTTATCAAACAGATAGACCGTTTGAAGCAAAATAAATCGCCAGGCCCTGATGAGCTTTTTCAAGGGTTCTTAAGGAATGCAAATTGAACTCTGTGAACCCTTAACTAACATTTTTAACCTATCTCTTCAAACAGGTGTAGTGCCGGATACGTGGAAGATGGCTAATGTAATTCCTATTTTTAAAGCAGGGACAAGTCGTTACCATCAAATTACCGCCCAATAAGTCTAACTTCAATTGTAGGCAAATTATTAGAGTCGATTATAGCTGATAACATAAGAAGCCATCTCGATAGGCATAATTTGATTAATGATACTCAGCATGGATTAACCAGGGGCCGTTCCTGCCTAACAAATTTATTAACTTTTTTCAGTAAGGCTTTGTGGCAGTTGATAATGATAAAGAATTGATATTGTTTATTTGGATTTTAGTAAGGCTTTTGATAGAGTACCACATCAGAGACTGTTAAAGAAAGTGGCTGCTCATGGCATTGGGGGAAGAGTGTTGTCATGGATCGAGTCATGACTCACCAATAGGAAGCAGAGGGTGTGCATAAATGGGGTTAAATCGGAGTGGCGATCTGTAACAAGTGGCGTTCCTCAGGGATCGGTTTTGGGCCCGTTGTTGTTTATAATATATATAAATGACCTTGACGAGGGAATTTCTAGTGATATGAGCAAATTCGCTGATGACACGAAGATAGGTAGGATAATCGATTCAGACGTAGATGTCAGTGAACTACAGGAGGATTTAGACAAACTCAATTCCTGGTCAGAAAAATGGCAGATGCAGTTCAATGTAGATAAATGCAAAGTTCTTAAGCTCGGGAGTGTCCATAACCCAAGCACTTATAAGTTAAATAACGTAGAACTTAGCCATACAGATTGCGAGAAGGACTTGGGGGTGATGGTAAGCAGCAACCTTAAACCAAGACAGCAATGCCTAAGCGTGCGTAATAAGGCAAATAGATTACTGGGATTTATATCAAGAAGTGTTAGCAACAGAAGTCCAGAGGTTATATTACAGCTTTATAAATCATTAGTAAGGCCTCACCTAGATTACGCAGCTCAGTTCTGGTCTCCATATTACAGAATGGACATAAATTCGTTAGAAAACATTCAGCGTAGAATGACTAAATTAATACATAGCATTAGAAATCTTCCTTACGAAGAAAGATTGAAGACCCTTAAATTACATTCACTTGTAAGACGTAGAATGAGGGGAGACATGATCGAGGTATACAAGTGGAAAATGGGCATTAACAAAGGGATATAAATAAGGTCTTGAGGGTATCTCTCCAAGAGAGAACCCGCAATAATGGATTCAAGTTAGATAAGTTTAGATTTAGAAAGGATATAGGAAAGTATTGGTTTGGAAATAGGGTGATAAATGTGATAAATGTTTTTGAAGAATTGAGACACTTATGATTGATTTTAGGTGTGATATACCGTCCCCCAAACTTAGATAGGGACCAAGGGAGACTACTATGGGAGGAAACAATGCACGATAACGTAGTTATTCTGGGTGACTTCAACTTTAGTCAAATTGATTGGAATTTTTTGACTGGGAATTTAGAATCTAACGATTTCTTAGAAGTAGTTCAAGATTGTTTTTGAAGCAGTTTGTGACAGAACCTCAAGGAAAATAATCTGCTTGACTTAGTTCTGGCAAACAAGGAAACCCTTGTTAATAATTTAGAAATTACAGAGGAACTCGGCGCAAGCGACCACAAATCAATTACCTTTGGCATTGAATGGAAGTTTCATAGTAGGAATAACTCAGTAACGGTCCCAGATTTTCGCTTAGCAGATTACAATGGACTTAGAGAACACTTATCATCTGTGGACTGGGGTAATGAAGAGAGCTATCAATATGACAGTTTTCTGAACACTATACATGCTGCCCAAAGAACATTTATCCCATATAAAGAAATTAGATCGAATAGAAATGACCCAAAATGGATGAATAATAGGCTCAAATATCTTTAGGGCAGAAGAAAGGAATTTATAGGCGTATCAAAAGAGGTGAGGGTCATCTTACAAATCAGTATATTGACATTAAGAGGGACGAAGATAGGTAGGATAATTGATTCAAACATAGATGTCATAGAACTTCAGGAAGATTTAGACAAACTTAATTCGTGGTCAGAAAA
>WNWK01055630.1:0-11223 GCA_009830355.1 Cherax destructor
AACTCTGAAGATTATACCTCTAGCACCTCCCTCAGTCCCTTCTACCTCGATCTTTGCTACCCTCCACCCTGCACTATCCACCGTCATCTTGCACTCCATACCCTACTAATCGTCCATCTCCCTCTTACAACCCACTCTCCCTGCATCCTACAATAACCTGCAGCGCTGTATAACCCCTGTGGTTTAGCGCTTCTATTTGATTATAATAATAATAATAATTAAACCTTTTTTTTCTGTTTTCCTGTTTAGGTTAAACCTTATTTCTGGTTCCCATTTAGGTCAACTGTAAATATCATCTGTGAGGTACACTACTGAAAGCTTTTTGGATACTCCAGAAATGTACAATTTACTTACAATTCCATGTTATGTTATACTTCTTTCATCCCATTATACAAGTAGGCTAATGAGGCATGCTTATTCTTGTCTGACCCTGTGCTGCTAGTAAGTAGTGTATTTTATCTAAGTGGTTTATATCAGCCATGTTCTTCAGTATTTTTTATTGTATAATTCAGGTATGCTGATTTGTAGCTTAGGACTTCTATAACTCTGATAATTGACTGTATTTAGAGTACAGTGGTACCTTGACTTAAGAGATTAATTCGTTCCGTGACCCAGCTTGTAACTCAATTTGCTCGTATATCAAATCAATTTTCCTCTTTGAAATTAATTGAAATGCCATTAATCTGTTGCAGCCCCCAAAAAACCACCCCAATTTTTTTGTTACGGGTTTTTAAATAAAAATGTACAGTGGACCCATGGAAATCGGCCATAATTCATTCCAGAATGTTGTTTGAGTGGCATTACCAAATGAATTTATTCCCATAAGGACAAATGTAAATTAGATTAGTTGTTTCAGACCCCCAAAAATACACTTACAAAAGCACTTACAAAAATACACTTACATAATTGTTCGAGTTGGTCATTAGTCATTTATATCATGTATGGTGACACCACCGCTCTTAGCATGTCTGCTCGATTGTCGTCAATTTTAATTGTTTTTCCGTTTTTTTTTTATTTCTTGTATTATTCTTTCTAATATAATAATTAACGATTTGGCATCATAAGAGTGGATGGGACTAATACGTAGTCTAGGAGCCAATCAGAAACCGTCTGGGAACATTTGCTTACATCAGCGGAATTCTTGGCTCTTGGGAGGCAGGAGAAAATTCTTCAATGTAACGCTAATATCAACTCTACGGCTTATTTATCTATCACAATTGATCTAATATGACATAATAAACAATATATAAACATGATATATACTCTAGAATGAATAAAATAAGCCATAATATAGTGGCCACTCCTGAGATAAAATTTTTACTGCCTCGACCATTTCTTTCCATTTCTGGCCTTCTGAGGTCCTGATATAAGAGAAAACGGGGAATTTTTGAGGCTAACTGCACTAGATAACTAGTTTCATATAGGAACACTGAAAAAAATGCGATTTAATCGTTCGTAACTCAGATTTTGGCTTGGAACTCGAAGCAAAAAATCGTCCGAGCAACGGCCCGGAACTCGGAAAACTTGTACATTGGGGCACTCATAAGTCAAGGTACCACTGTATTGGCATTTAAGTTTTTTAAGTGACTTCCTTTGTGTTTTTACCTCCTTACTCAGTATATTATAAAATCTTGTTTTATCCCATTGTTTTTCTTTTTTCTATGTCTTTTAGCTGTACTACTATTACCTCATCTTGTCACTTCTTTGTGCTCTATGATTCCATGGGGGTTGAGCTTCCTCTTCCATATCAGTCAGTTGTTCTAGGTTACTCTTAAATACCCCTTATAATCTTTTGCAGAGTTTTTCTCACATTTCCCTATCATTGTTTATAAATTGATTTGTATTATTTTTGTCTTTTGGTCCTTTTCTGGCATAGTTTGACATATTCTTTGCCGTTTTTCTTCAATAAATATGTTAATCCCATAATATTACTCTTAAGTGTGTGCACATCTGTGTTTGACAAGTCTTCAGTAATGTATATTAATCACCATTCTTTACTTTGTCACTTAATTTGGCAGTATTATTAATTTTAACAGTGTGTGCATGTTTTTGTTTTTGTATGCATGTTGTTGAATGTATTAAAAAAATCAAAGTAAGCATTAATCTCAAATTTATAAAAGCGCTGATACAGATTTTCACATTTTTTGCTTATTTGAGAACATATACTAGTAGTACTGTATCAGGTTATAATAGTTACAGTTTAAGATCTTGCTCTTTATTTTTTCAGACTAATTTATTGAGTATTAGTAGTACCAAGAAAATTTAAAATTGATGTGTTTTGGGCTATTAGCGTATTTTCTTGTGTATGGTCCAAGTGAAAGCAATCATTAGTACAGTTGAAATTTTCATTTCCCATAAGATCTCAGATGGTAAAATTTAAACATAACAATATGTAAGGTTAATGAATGTGGTCCTGTATGACTGAATGAATTTAGTAAGCCATTAGGAGCAGTTTAACCCTTTGGGGGTCGACAGGCCTTCTCGGAAACACATTCTTAGGGTCAAAAAGTTTTTTGGAAAAAATAATATTTTTTTCTTATGAAATGATAGAGAATCTTTTTCCGATCATAACGACACCAAAAGTATGAAATTTGAATGAAAACTTACAGAATTATGCTCTCGCGAAGTTATCGGTCTCAAAGATGTTTACGCATTGGCGATTTCGCCCACTTTGAGCCCTATTTTTGGTCAATTCCATTGTTCCAGTCCACTAAAATCATAGATATTTCTCTAGAACTCCATTTCTTCTATCGATTGAGTACAAGAAACCGCCTATTTACCAATTTCAACTACCGAAAATAGTGGTCAGAAAATGGCAATTTGGCCAATTTCACACAAATTTCAAACGATGCCAATTTCAAAATAGGGTCCAGAATAAACAAGGCAGACATTCCTAGCACTAAAATAACATCTTCTCTGTTCATTAGTCACGTCTCCATGCCCCTCTTACATTATTTTTGCTTTCCATTTTGAATTTTTATTCTCGCAAAAAATAGAAGATTTACTGTTATGTATACAACTGCATCATTGTAAAAATGGTATAAATATTATCAGCACACTTGTGCAAGAATATTAGACTCACCAGTTGATGTGTATTGGACACATGGTGTGATTTGTTTACTCTTGAACATCGGCTAAAATCGAACATTTTCGCTACTTTGAGCTCAATTTCAAGGTACTTGTCATTGTCAAACCAATCAAAATCATCTCAATTTCTGTAATATATCTTCCATTCTATCAAATGAGACCAAGAAAACCAGAATACATCAATAAATACCATACGAAAATAGACTGCAAAGTCGCTGTTTTAAACGAAAAAAACGGTCAGTTTTTTTTTTTTCTCATTTATGCAGTGTGCTGCAGGATTTTTTTTATACTGCGCACACTGACCACATAAACCCATTCTTTCATATGTAGGCCTACTAGCCGTTTCCCGCTTAATTTGAGGTCGCTAGAATTTACACATACTAGTACGGCACCGACCCCTGCTCGTAAAACGTACTAGTATG
Organism: Cherax destructor; assembly: GCA_009830355.1. Lineage (NCBI taxonomy): Eukaryota > Metazoa > Arthropoda > Malacostraca > Decapoda > Parastacidae > Cherax > Cherax destructor. The sequence continues at coordinate 3,510 of WNWK01055630.1, forward strand.
GCACCGACCCCGAAAGGGTTAAATATCACCAACGACAATCATATTGTCAGGTGTAGATTTAAAATTATGATTGTTTTTACCAAAGCATCCAGCATGTGATACAGCTATAAAGGAATAGTTTGTTGCAACCCAGTTATTGATAAATTATTCTATACAAAAAGAGATACGACAGACAAGCTGTATCTTAGACCTTAAATACAAGGTAATATTGCCGGTTGTTAAGAATTTTAAAAGGATGTTTGATTGCCTTGACTGTTGAAACTACTGATAACAGCAGAAAGAATATTTTAGTACGTTGCATTTATAAATTGCATTTTTTGAAATAGCCAGAACTTGTATGGGTATTATAAATTTGAAGTTGTTAAAAAGAAAGATATCTGAACCTCACTGTTCTTAGGCTGAATATTGTTCTTTAAGTTTCCTGTTTTTTAGCTGAATCTTAATGTGGGATACAAGATTTTCAAATTAAGGGAGAAAGGTTTTGCTACTGGAGATAAATTAAACCACTGGATCTATATTGTATGTGTGCTTAAAGTGGTGTTAATACATCATGGCTACATGCTGCCTGTATATAATGTAATATAGACTGATTTTTTCTTTTAACTGATAAGTGAGGTTTTATGTATATACTGTGATAAAATGGTATAAGTTTTAGATGAGGTTATTGAATACCTCAGCAGTAAAGATATAATGAATTGTGAAATGTACACTAGTTAGTGATTTTTGTATTATTAATGCTTATTCATTAATGCTGTAAGGACTGTACTTTGTCAGATCTTTTTATATGTGCAGTAAAACCTCTCATTGATGGATTTTGTCAATTTCAAACAAAAATTGGCCTGACAATCTCTTCAGACAAAATGGACAAAGTGTAATTACATAATTTGTCCATAGCGATAGTTGTCTTCTGAAGTATCAGGTCAAGTCTGCTAACTTCGATGTTTGTCCGGTATGGGCCAAAGTGGTCCCTGAGCTTTATTTGTGGCAGTTTGTTTGTGCTCACTCACGTATACACTCATCATTCAGTGTCTAATTTTCCCTGGATTTAGACCATTTTGTGACTATTAATATGCTAAGAAAAGTGCAATTAACAATGGCTTTTAAAGCAAATGTTGGTGCCAAGAGAAAATGTGTAGTTCTCAGTGTTAAGGAGAAACTTGAATTAATCTAGAAGGTTGAGTCTGGCATCTCAGTGGCACGGGTGTGTGAAATCTACATCTCTGGCATCTATATATTTCCAGCCCTCTACATTTTCTCTGCCATCTACATTATTTCTACTAATAGAGCTTTACAGCTCCTCCGACTGAAAAAGTTATTCTAAGTCACCACTATCAATGGTAGTAGTTTACACCTTATCTCTCCTCCACAAGAAGGTAAGTAATATTACTGTAAATTACATAGATACGTACTATAAAATTATTATACAGTACAGTACTGTAGTACTATTAGTTACAGTACCTGTATGCATCAGTGGACCAAGTTCACTACATCAGAAGACAACCAGTTTCAGACAATCGGAATTATTGTACACTCCCTCCACCCTATATGTCCATTAATGAGAGGTTTTACTGTAATTAAAATCAGGGGGGAGAATTTAAAATTTATTAGAGATGTGACTTTTAGTGAATTTATGGAAATAATACTTGTTAACATTTCTTGGACAAAGTGCACTGGTGATTGGAGTGGCTGGTTGTTATACAGTACCTATTTATTATTCAGTTTACATGACTTGTAGCTATACTTTTTTAATGCCCTCCACATTGGTGTAAAAGTTTTATTGTAGTTCTGTTCCTGCCTATAGTTTTTACTGTTCATGTCACAAGTCTAATATTGTTTAAAAGTTGATTACGATATATCTACTGTAATGATTGGACAAATTTTCAAGATATAATTAATTATGATTGCCATGTATTATAAACCTGTCTTTTATTTTGATAACTTGGAATCATATTGCAGGTCTATATTTCCTGTTTGATCAAAGTATGCAAGCACTGGTATGCTAAGCAGTCTACTGACAAATGGGATAAAACAATGACACAGTAAAGGAGAGGCATAATTAGACAGTATTTCATTTGAGTGTAAGCTTTATTGAGTATTACAGAGGAATGTATATCTAGACCCTGTATCACAGCAGGTAAGGAGAGTTGTGTGAAGGCTTGGTGGTGACAGCTAAAGGAAGAGCTTGATATAATTAGGTCAACTGTTTCTCTTTTTTTTTTTTGGAAAATGTGTTGGTGTACTGCAGAGAGCTTCCTGCTTCTGGTACCTGGTGTTCCATGTCTTTATAGCTGCTGCTTCTGGGCATCAGTTTCTTGTTTTTTTTTCTTCCTCCATAATTACCAGCATCTTAAATTTCATGACACAGTGACACATACTGTTTATTTTATAAATATAAAAAGTGGGTGTGTAAAGAAAGTTGAAACTGAACATAGATAAGAGTAAGGTGATGAGGGTATCAAAAAAGTTAGGTAAAGAAAAATTGGATATCACATTGGAGGGAGGGAGTATGGAAGAAGTGAATGTGTTCAGATATTTGGGAGTAGATTTGTCAGCAGATGGGTTTATGAAGATGAGGTTAACCATAGAATTGATGAAGGAAAAAAGGCGAGTGGTGCATTGAGGTGTCTGTGGAGACAAAAAACGTTATCCATGGAAGCAAAGAAGGGAATGTATGAGAGTATAGTGGTATCAACACACTTATATGGGTGTGAAGCATGGGTTGTGAATGCTGCAGCCAGGAGGAAGCTGGAGGCAGTGGAGATGTCATGTCTAAGGGCAATGTGTGGTGTAAATATTATGCAAAGGATTTGTAGTGTGGAAATTAGGAGGAGGTGTGGAGTTACAAAAAGTATTTAACCCTTGTGGTTTAGCGCTTCTTTTGATTATAATAATAATAATAATAATAATACAAAAAGTATTATTCTGAGGGCTGAAGAGGGATTATTGAGGTGGTTTGGTCAGAGAGGATGGAGCAAAATAGAATGACTTGGAGGATGTATAAATCTGTAGTGGAGGGGAGGAGGGGTAGGGGTCGTTGTAGGAAAGGGTAAAAGGTTTTGTTTGCAAGGGGCTTGGACTTGCAGCAGACATGTGTGAACATGTTAGATAGGAGGCCAGGGGCCAGGAGCTGTGGCTCAACCCCTGCAACCACAGTTAGGTGAGTGAATGGAGACATGTTTTTTGGGACCTGACATCCTGTTGGAGTGTGAGCAGGGTAATATTTTGTTAAGGGATTCAGGGAAATTGGTTAGCCGGACTTTAGTCCGGGAAGTGGGAAGTACAAACAATGCCTGCACTTTAAAGGAGGGGTTTGGGATATTGGCTGTTTGGATATCAGTTGTGGAATTAAGACAGGTTCAACACTTAGAATATTTAATTTAATTAGAATACATTTATCCACTGAGGGCAAAACATCTAATTATACATATGTCCCAAATACAGTGGACCCCCGAGTTTCGTAAAAACTTCACTCCTGAAGTCTGCTCAAGTGCCATTACCGAACGAATTTACTCCCTTAAGGAAAAATGTCACGTAGGTTAGTCTATTTCAGACCCCCAAAAATACACTTCCACAAGCACTGACAATATTATACTTACATAAATGTACGATTTCCGGGGTTTACAAAACTCGGGGGTCCACTGTACCATATTTGTTTCTTTATTCCACAAACATGTATGTTCCTGAAGTTTCATGTGATATCCTGTTTTGCTTCACCCATATAATAATTTGTCTATCGATTTTGGTGCTTTCTCTTGGGTGGTTAAGGATTTGTCATTTTTTTTTTTTTTCATTCTTGACAGTCCAAGACAGGTCCCCCGAAATTGACAAGAGGAATTATTTTATTAATAAGCAACACTGCCACTGCTGTCTACCAATGTCCCCAACATGTCTTTTCAACACCTGCTGTGATAAGATTGCAGTACACAAGTTTTAGCTGTATAGTTCTCTGTAGGACTTGCTAAGTTCACTTGTGAGCTGAATGTTATCCAATAAGGCCTTATCTTTCCTGTGTGTCTATGCAAGCACTATCAGTTTGTGTTATTTTGTTATTCTTCACAAATAATTTGATGCTCTTAATAAATACGAAAATACCGTAGATGCCAATGTTTAGGTTTTTGTTGAACAATTTGTGTTAGAAAAAGAGAGGTGGACATCAATAGATATGATGGCTGTACTCTGAAGTACAGATAGTCGTGTTAAGATTTGGTAATGGAAAATTGTAGGTATTGGACCTTTTTTTTTTTTTTTTTATGTAATGTAGTTAAGCAAATGCTGTGCAAACCAGTTATTGCTTCTTCAGCACAGACAATTGCAAGTGGCTGTACAGTTTATATGACTGTATAAATTATGTAGTTAAAACTTCCAAAGCTAGTGAATGTATTGTTAGCTCTTATAAATGTTGTAGTAAAGTATTTAAAAGACAACATGAAGAAGTTGTTTTTTACTAATAGTTTGGATTGTATCTTGCACATGTTGAGTATGGTTTGCAATATCATTTCATATTTTTCATAATACCAGACCACTATTACTGTGTATATATATATAAAATGTCTGGATCTGTAAATAAAACATATTCCTCGAATGTATTTCTATTTGATCATTTTAAGTATGATTTGAAAAAAGAAGCTGTTCTTCATAAGGAGTAAGATTAAACAATCTCATATTGATGTATTAATGTGAATAACTCTAACGAGCATGCAGAATTTACCTCCAACATCATCACTACTCTAATGCCCATACTTTATCTTCCCTCCTTGCTGACGGACCCACCTTTGACTCCAGACTCCCTCGTTGACTTTTTGACGGCAACTGATTTACTACACAAACTTTGATGATACTTCCTTTAGTACTCATCCTCATGTGTGGGTTTCATACTGGTGTTGTGTACTCCCTGATGGGACTGACTATGTTGTATAAAGTGTTCGGAATAACTTTTGAGATTCCTGAAGGCCACTCTTATTGCCAGGCAAGCACTAGCTGCAGAGGTTATTTAGTTGATGTGAGCCTATGGCAAAATGCTAGTACAGGTTATTCTCTGAGGTCTGCCACCTCTGTCCCACAAGACTACACATTGTCCGGTCTTCTGTCCTCTTCCCCGATCTTCATGACCTTGCATTTGCTAGGATTGGATTCATGCAACTTACCTGACTAATCTTGCAGTTTGTCTAGATCAATTTGCAGCCTTTTCCTGTCCTCATCTGTGTTTATTTTCACCAGTTTTACATCATTAGTAAACAGGGATACATCTCAGTTCCATCTGGAATATTCTCACAAACCAGTTACAGTTCTGGCCCTGCTTGTTACACTTTCCCCCCTTTTGATGTTTCTTCCCGAACAATCACTTTGCCTCCTTCCTCTGAGGTACTCTTTGATCCACCAGAATACGTTGCCTGTTATTTATGCCTGCACCAAATTTTTGCTAGAATCTTACGTGAGGTACGATATCAAATGCTTTCTTGTAGTCTATGAAAAGTCAATCTATCCAGCCCTCCCTCTGCTGTATCTCTTCCATAACCTTGTCACAGAATTTCAGCAGGTTAGTAAGACAAGATATACTATCTCTGAACCCATCCTGGGTATTGGTTATGAAACCACTTTTCTCCAAGTGCTCTACTACTCTACTGACTATCTTCTCCAATATCTTACAATGTATGCATGTCGATGATATTTGCCGTAGTTCAGCGCTTCCTGCCTGTCTCCTTTCTTGAATATAGGTACTACACTTGCTGTCTTCCATATCTCTGGACACTGTCCCATGTTCATTGACTTGTAGATTTTAGCTAATGAAGAAAAGGCACAATAACATGACTGGAATTTTTTTTTTTTTTTTTATTAACACATCGACCGATTCCCACCAAGGCAGGTGGCCCGAAAAGAAAACTTTCATCATCATTCACTCCATCACTGTCTTGCCAGAGGTGTGCTTTACACTACAGTTATAAAACTGCAACATTAACACCCCTCCTTCAGAGTGCAGACACTGTACTTTCCCATCTCCAGGACTCAAGTCCAGCCTGCCGGTTTCCCTGAATCCCTTCATAAATGTTACTTTGCTCACACTCCAACAGCACGTCAAGTATTAAAAACCATTTGTCTCCATTCCTCCTCTCAAATACGCTCCACATGCTTGCTGGAGTCCAACCCCCTCGCACACAAAACTTCCTTTACCCTCCTCCAACCTTTTCCCTGGCCGACCCCTACCCCGCCTTCCCTCCACTACAGATTTATACACTCTCGAAGTTATTCTGTCTCGTTCCATTCTCTCTACATGTCCGAACCACCTCAACAACCCCTCCTCAGCTCTCTGGATAATAGTTTTGGTAATCCCGCACTTCCTCCTAATTTCCAAACTCCGAATTCTTTGCATTACATTCACACCACACATTGACCTCAGACATGACATCTCCACTTTCTCCAGCCTTCTCCTCGTTGCAACATTCATCACCCATGCTTCACACCCATATAAGAGTGTTGGTATAACTATACTCTCATACATTCCCTTCTTTACTTCCATGGACAAAGTTCTTTGTCTCCAAAGACTCCGAAGTGCTCCACTCACTGGAATTATACACAAATAACCTGCACATAGAAAAGAGAGAAAAGCTTACAACAACGTTTCGCTCTGACTCAGACTATTTACAAAGTCTCGCTAACACAAAAGTGTGAGGGAACCAGTATATATAGGCAAGGGGGACAGGGATGGGACCAAGAGAGGAAGAAAAACTAGTAGTGGTAGTGGTAAGGCTGGTAGTGTAAGTAGTAGAAGAATTAATAGTGGTAGTAGAAAGTAAGGAGAGTAGTTTAAGGGGAGGAACATTTTTGAACTTTTTTTTTTTATTTTGCAAATATTTCATTGGGAATATTGTCTTTGAATTAAGCAGCATTTGAAACATAGACACTGAGTTTTTAGTGACGTTTTACCTTAGAGTTATATAGAAAAGAAAAAAAATGCCCTGTTTGATAGAGCTTATGGCAATCCCTCCTCTACAAAATTATTATGACATACAATATTCTAATTTAGATCAGATGAAAGAGGAAGAGTTAGGCTATAGAAATACTTGAGAAGTTGAGCTTACTCTCAATAGATTGCATTATATGAATTATTGAAATCCTTTTTTTTTTTATTTATTTATTTGGGAAAAGAAAAATCACTATCAAGAAAAGTAAAACATATGAAAATCGCTCTCTAGTTCGATAGAACCATCACTCCTCTATACCCCTGCGAAAGAATCATGATGCTATGCAAAATACTCTTTGCATAATCGGGATTACAATGTCAATAACTTACTCCTGAGATATTGGCACTTACAAAGCTTCCGGAGTGGTTTGCCACATATTCAGAGCAGTGCCTCCCACCATACTTATCGACGGCTGCAAGGCCACTGGGTGTCTGCCGAGTTCACACACACCACTCCTCACAGAAGTTGCCATGTAGTGTATTTAAAATGAAACAATCATAAAAAACGCAATTTTAGGGGTAAAAACCTCTTTAAGGGGGGCTCCTTGTCGTGGTAAAGAGGCTATCGGTCTGAGGAATTGGACCTCTTGGTCTTCTTCCTCAGACCAACTCTCCCCAATCCCCCTCCCTTTTCCCATCTTCCCCATCCTCCCTTTCCCTTTCCTCCTCCTCCTCCTCCTCATCCCTCCTATTTCCTTCAGTTTTGCCCTGGGAGCTTTCTCCTCAGGCATTCTAGTTCCTAGGTAGGGGGAAGGG
>WNWK01055631.1:0-11223 GCA_009830355.1 Cherax destructor
ACTAATCCCTCTAGGATTTTCCAAGTGTATATTATCATGTATCTCTCTCGCTTGCCTTCCAGGGAATACAAATCAAGGGACTTCAACCGTTCCCAGTAATTTAGGTGCCTTATCGTACTTATGTGTGCCGTGAAAGTTCTTTGTACACTCTCCAGGTGTGGGTTCTGTACTGGTGCTGCATACTTCAACATGAACCTGACGTACACAGTGTACAGAGACTTGAATGATTCCTGACTCAGGTGTCGTAATGCAAGACAACCATTTGGTGCAGCAGTTATCAGGTTGATGTGCGCCTCAGAAGATGTGCTCGGTATTATACTCACTCCCAAGATTATTTTCCTTGAGTGAGGTTTGCAGTCTTTGACCCCCTAGCCTGTACTCTGTGGTCTTCTTTGACCTTCCCCAATGTTCATGACTTTGCACTTGTTGGGGTTAACTCCAAGAGCCAGTTATTGGACCAGGCTTGCAGCCTGTCCAGATCCCTTTGTAGTCCTGCTCTGGTGGTCTGGTGGCTAAAGCTCTTGCTTCACACGGCGAGGGCCTGGGTTCGATTCCCAGCCAGGGCAGAAACATTGGGCGTGTTTCTTTACACCTGTTGTCTATGTTCCCCATCAGTAAAATGGGTACCTGGGTGTTAGTCGACTGGTGTGAGTCGCATCCTAGGACACTGACCTAATCTGCCCGAAATGCTCAGCATAACAAGGGACTTTCTATATAGTAATATGTCATTGATGTCAGCTAGGCCTGTATATCATGTACATGTACTTGTAGTAAATAAAGATATTATTATTATTATTATTAGCTTCACATCGTCTGCAAACAGGTACACCTCTAAATCTATCCCTTCCGTCATGTTATTCACATATACCAGAAACAGCACTGGCCCTAGGAATGACCCTTGTGGAACCCCACTCGTCACAGGAGCCCAGTCTGACACCTCGTCACGTATCAATCAACAGTCACTGTTTCCTTCCTGTCAGGTATTCTGTGATCTATTGCAGTGCCTATCCTATTAATCCTGACTGCTGCTCTAGTTTTTACACTAATTGCTTGTGTGGAACTGTGTCGAAAGCCTTCTTACAGTCCAAGAAAATGCAGTCTACCCACTTTCTCTCTCTCTCTCTCTCTCTCTCTCTCTCTCTCTCTCTCTCTCTCTCTCTCTCTCTCTCTCTCTCTCTCTCTCTCTCTCTCTCTCGTGTCTTACTTCTGTTACCTTGTTGTAAAACTCGAGTCGGTTTGTGACACAAGATTTTCCCTCACTGAACCGTGCTGGTTATCGTGTATAAGCTTATTCCTTCCTAAGTGCTCCACAACTCTTCTGATAATCTTCTCCATGAATTTACATACTATACGTGTCAGGGACACTGGTCTGTAGTGTAATGCTGCCTGTCTGTCTTCTTTCTTAAAAATTGGGACTACATTTGCTCTCTTCCACAACTCACATAGTAGCGCTGTTTCGATAGATGTGTTGAAGATTGTTGTTAGTGGCATACACAGCGTCTCTGCTCCCTCTCTCAGGACCCACAGAGAGATGTTGTCTGGTCCCACCTCCTTTGAGGTATCTAGCTCACTAAGCAGCTTCTTCACCTCCTCCTCGGTTGTGTGTAGTGTGTCCAGCACCTGTTTGTGTACCCTGTCATCCTGGTTTTCTGGAGTTCTTTCCATCTCCATTGAAAATACTTCCTTTAATCTCGTGTTGAGCTCCTCACATACTTGGTTGTTACTAGTGATCTTCCCTCCTTCCTTCCTCAGCCTGATTACCTGATGTTTGACTGTTGTTTTCCTCCTGATGTTGCTATGCAACAGCTTCAAGTCAGATTTGGTTTTCGATTCTATGTCATTCTTGTATTGCTGCGTTGTCACCCTCCTTATCTAAGCATATTCGTTTCTGGCTCTTTGGCTAATCTCTTTGTTTTGCTGGGTTCTTTGTCTTCTATACATTTTCCATTCTCCTGGCACTCTGTTTTAGCCTCTCTACACCTTTGTGTGAACCAAGGACTCGTTCTGGTCTTCCCAGTGTTTTTGTTGCCCTTGGGAACGAACCTCTCTTCTGTCTCTTTGCATTTTGTGGTCACGTATTCCATCATTTCATTTATTGTTTTTCCCACCAGTTTTCTTTCCCACTGAGCCTCATGCAGGAAATTCCTGATGTCTGTGTAGTCCCCTCTTTTGTAGTTTAGTTTTTCCCATCCTATTTGTGATGCTTCACTCTCCACTTTTAACTCTACAATGTATTCGAAGCTCAGAACAATGTGGTCACTAGCTCTAAGAGGCCTTTCATATGGGATGTCCTTAATGTCTGAACTACTGAAGATGAATATGAAGTCCAGTCTTGCTGGTTCATCATCTTGGTTTTTGATGAGCCGTGGAACTCCTCCCCGTCTGTTCCCTCTGTCTTCATTCAGGATCTTATATCCAGATGGGAAGATCGCATCACTTGTTATCATCCCTGTGAGGTTTGTTTCTGTGAGTGCTGTGATGTCTGGGGATGCTTCCATGATTCTTTCGTGCTACCTCTCACATTTATTTGTTATGTCTGCATTGGTGTACCATACCTTCAGATTCTTTTCTAATACTGTGCTCTGGGGGGTTATGGGGGCTAGGGAAGTGGAAGAGCTGGCAGGATACTATAGGAGGCTGTTGTGAAGGTGGAGTTTGAAATGGGGGGGATAGGGTAGGAGCTCTGGGTGCAGAGTGTGGGTTGCTTTGGGTTAATTTGGTTGCAGTGGGGTCGCTGTGGTTGACGGAGTTTTGTGGGTGGTTCTCAGGAAGGTTGTATTTGCTGGTCCTCATGAGATTGTGCTCCCCTGTCTTTGTCTCTCTTTCCTGCCCCTTGCAACTTTGTATCCTCTCTCTCTCTTAGTTTCTGTCATTCTTCTCGTGTTCTGTTGCAGTCGAGCAACACCTGCTGGTAATTTGAGCCCCTTAGTCATGATTTCCTGTTTCACGCCGTTTTTGACTTAAAAATCAATTTAACTAGACGATTTCTTCCCCTTGAGTAGCCCCCAATTCTCTGAAAATTTATCGTCTTAAATGCATCATAATGTGGAGTGATTGTGTGTGTGTGTGTGTGTGTTTACTCACCTAATTGTGGTTGCAGGGTCGATTCATAACTCCTGGCCCCGCCTCTTCACTGGTCGCTATTATAGCCTCTCTCTCCCTGCTCCATGAGCTTTATCATACCTCGTCTTAAAACTGTGAATGGATCCTGCCTCCACTACATCACTTAACAAACTATTAAACTTCCTGACAACTCTTTGACTGAAGAAATACTTCCTAACATCCCTGTGGTTCATCTGAGTCTTCAACTTCCAACTGTGTCCCCTTGTTGCTGTGTCCCATCTCTAGAACATTCTGTCTCTGTCCACCTTGTCGATTTCTCGCAATATTTTATATGTCGTTATCATGTCGCCCCTATCTCTCCTGTCCTCCAGTGTCGTCAGGTCGAGTTTCCTTAACCTCTCCTCGTAGGACATTCCCCTTAGCTCCGTGACTAGTCTTGTTGCAAACCTTTGCAACAAAACTAGTTCCGTTGTTTGTGTGTGTGTGTGTGTGTGTGTGTTTGATGGAAATTATGTAGAAAAGAATGAAAATACTTAACAGTTACAAGTCGCAACAGTTACATCTCAGGCCTCAGGGACGACGTCAATAATCAATAGTTAAGAAAAAAAAATCATCCACAATTAAGGAATATGACTGTCAAGGATAGTTACTCTTAGATCTAATCATCTATAACTGATCTGACATGAATAAACAAAGGAAAAAGTTTGAGTCAGTTATAACTGGCACATTAATATGAGGTAACATAATCACTCAGTAACTGCAAATGACACAATAAAAAATGACAAAGTATACCAAAACTACAAGTGGTAAAGTAAGTTCCTGTATATAATTATCTAAACAACTCATTGACATTTAACCCCAACTCTGCCTGGGTAAGATTTACTTAGGCAGAGTGGTCGTCAGATCTAGGTGGGTTAAAGTCAGTGACAATGGCTGACACTTGTGACTGAGAGGAATCAACATTAGTGGTATTGGCTGGTACCTGAGGTGTCCTCGTTACTTGTCGTGGTTGTAAGGAGCAGAGACAGTCAGGACGTGTGTCTGTCAGGTTGTTAGAGGATGAAGGTACTGGGTCAGAAGGATTGTCAAGCTCTAGCTCTCCAGTCTGGGTGCCAGAAGTCTCATCAACTTAGCCACAGACTAACTTCAAGTGGTCTAGAGGTGGCTATACTAAACACTGCTAATTTCTCTAACTTTGTACTTAATACCATATACTTGTTGAACAATTCGATAAAAACCAACAAACTTTTGGTCAATTGCAGTTTCCTTTTTAAAAAATTTAACTTGACTTGAGCTGACTTTAATTTTAGTGGACTTTGCTGGAGCATTTGTGAGTTTAGTAAATTCTGCTGTTGACTTCTGAAGTGTTCCTTTGATTCTTGTAAAGTTACTTTGAGTTATGCGTGTACGAGTCATTACACAGTCGGCATCATTATAATTAGGTTGTGCAGGGAAGTACAGCAACTCGTACATACAAGAAATAATGTGGAGTATCACCTATTGACTCGGCATTCAAGACATAATGTGGAGTATCTCTTATAGAGACAATGCTGAATTAATTATACAGTGAATATCAGGTATTGCCTCATCTCATGTGTTGATGTTAGTATTAATCGTTGCTCGTACAGCATGTAGTCTTGTTTGTGCTTTCAGCTAAGTCAGTATTGGCAGGATATTGAGGGACGATACTCGACTTATTGATCGTGTATACTGTACACATCTTCTCAAGATCTCATTGCAGAATTCAACTCCGTTATCTGTTACGAGGGACTTAGAAGTGGAATATCTGCAGATAATGTGTTCTTTAAACGCTTTAGCTACTGTGATAGGTACAAACAGAATCTTGTGATCTACCGCCACACACGCAGATGCTTTTTGCCCTGGAGGGAACGTTGGAAATTTGTCAACAAGCCAAGTGATTCTGGTTCCCAAGGTTCACTGGGAACATAACCTGAATGGAATATGGTTCTCCAACATTACCTTTATGGTGCATGCAAATATTACATTTCTTGACGTACTCTGAAATGTCTGTTGCCATACGAGGCCAAAAATATTTCATCCTAACTTGTTTACCAGAACGATCAATACCAGGGTGAGCAACATCTGGTCAGCAACATCTGGTCAGCAACATCTGGTCAGCAACATCTGGTACACTAGCTGATGTACTCTTCGGCTAGGAGTACCCAGATGGGCCATGCAGTACAGTCATTCTTGCCTCGTGACAAAGTCACTGATGGGAGCTGGTGGTTTCTCAGAGTTTGATCTTCCTTCAGCAGGAATCGAATCACACCAGACCATGTTGGATCTGTTCTTTGAGCATTCTTAACATCTGTACTAAACAGAGGATCGACTACACCTGCACCAGTGTGACGAGATAAGGCATCTGCCACCACACCTGACTTGAAAGGCAAGAAATGTGCAAAAGTGAGGTTGAACTTTTGTTTGGTCAGGGGCATCAAACTAATCGTGTTCAGTAAAGTGTTCTTGAACACTGGACTCAGTGGATTATGAGCTGTCAAGACATGAAGAGGATACTGGTAGATGTCTGGGAAGTACTTTAAAGACCAAACAATTGCTAATGTTTCTTGCACAGTTAGAATATAGTTACGTTCAGCCTTAGTTAGGACTCTACTAGTGAATGCAGTTGGGTTAGACTTGCTGTCAGACTTTTGCTCTGCTACAACAACTATGCCAATGGAAAGAGCGTCTGTTTTCAGGCGGAATTGCTTTTCTAAACCTGAAAATTTTAATACAGGAGCAGAAGTCAGATTATTTGTTTAATGTCTGAAATGTTCTTCCTTGACTGAAGGTCTAAGTGAAGGACCAGCCTTCTTAAACAACTCAGAGGAGCTACAATAGAAATAAAATTGCAAGAAAAGCTCTGCAGCAGCCAGCTGAGCGGGGATTGAACCCGCAGTGAATCAGTCGTAAAACTCAAGCCCGACGCGTTAGCCATTGGGCCAGCTGCCTACAATAAGATTGTTTGTTTGCAATCGTGTCATTACGATTTCTTGAGTTATGACTACCATATTGTCTAGGTACACCATAAGGTCATAACCTATGAGGCTTTTAGAGCCTCATAAGTTACGCCCTATAAGCCCTGTGAGCCTCGAGAATTTGATAGGTGAAAAGCGTAAGCCAAAGGCCATTCTGAAAAAAAAGAAAATAACCTAAAGGGGCGGAGAAGGCTGTTAAGTGGAAAAATAAACACATAAGCAGTATCTGTTTGTGACTTGATAAAGCCCACTGCGTGGGCGAAACGTTGTCAATAAAGGATCACATTATACTGCTTATGTGTTTATTTTTCCACTATGTCGGTATTTTATACCATTTATTTCCAAGGCTGTTAAGTCTTGACTGTCTTCATGAAGAGCGACTTACCAAAACCCTTGTAGCAATAAGTAACAAAGTACACTAACCAAGAACACTAAGTGAGGAATGATCTGGTATAACTAAAAGAACACTAGAGAGTCTGAGACACGAAATGATCTGTATAACAAGAACACTATGAGAATGATCTGATAACCAAGAACACTAAGTGAGGAATGATCTGGTATAACCAAGAACACTAAGTGAGGAATGACTTTCTGGTATAACCAAGAACACTAAGTGAGGAATGATCTGGTATAACCAAGAACACTAAGTGAGGAATGATCTGGTATAACCAAGAACACTAAGTGAGGAATGATCTGGTATAACCAAGAACACTAAGTGAGGAATGATCTGGTATAACCAAGAACACTAAGTGAGGAATGATCTGGTATAACCAAGAACACTAAGTGAGGAATGATCTGGTATAACCAAGAACACTAAGTGAGGAATGATCTGGTATAACCAAGAACACTAAGTGAGGAATGATCTGGTATAACCAAGAACACTAAGTGAGGAATGATCTGGTATAACCAAGAACACTAAGTGAGGAATGATCTGGTATAACCAAGAACACTAAGTGAGGAATGATCTGGTATAACCAAGAACACTAAGTGAGGAATGATCTGGTATAACCAAGAACACTAAGTGAGGAATGATCTGGTATAACCAAGAACACTAAGTGAGGAATGATCTGGTATACCAAGACATTGAGGATGATCTGCATTGTAACAGATTAGAATCTGGTATAACCAAGAACACTAGAGAATGATCTGATCACGGGGGGCGCCTCATACTCAAAGTCGATACCAAGTCATCTTCTTAAGTACGGAGATCATTGGTGGATTTCAACTGTGATAACACCGTCATCAAGCATCTGGTTAACTAATCTGTACTCAGGTATGTAAATGGGTCTTGTAACAGGTTTAAGTGGAATATGGTGAGGCAGTAGATGTGTTAAACTCATCTTGGCACCTGGCAGAGCTACGCCTGTACTATGTTTGATCAACACTTGCAAAACACTCTTGATTTCACCTGGGAAGTCCGTTGGAGCTAAGTCTTCTTTCCCTACTGTCAGGGTCGGATTTATAAGGGGGCAACTGCCCTGGGCCTCCCTGCCAGAGGGGCCTCCAGACGAAGGACTTTCTTTATAACAAAATGTAATAAAATAATTAGTTTAATTAATAAAAGGAATTAACAGATAATATGTGGGGGGGGGGGCATCAGAAAATGAAAAGAAAAGGTCCCCCCCCACGATAACTGCTCTTTATCATTCCTTTTAGTTCATTTCTTATTTGTAATTCAATTTAATTTCCATGTTGAGGGCCCCCCAAACCTAAAGTGCCCCGGGCCCCCCAAGTGAAATATCACCAACCCACTGGACTGGTGACAACTCGACCACTACTTGAACAGGGTACTGGTAGTGAACAGGGTACTGGTAGTGAACAGGGTACTGGTAGTGAACAGGGTACTGATAGTGAACAGGGTACTGGTAGTGAACAAGGTATTGGTAGTGAACAGGGTACTGATAGTGAACAGGGTACTGGTAGTGAACAAGGTATTGGTAGTGAACAGGGTACTGGTAGTGAACAAGGTATTGGTAGTGAACAGGGTACTGGTAGTGAACAAGGTATTGGTAGTGAACAGGGTACTGATAGTGAACAGGGTACTGGTAGTGAACAAGGTATTGGTAGTGAACAGGGTACTGGTAGTGAACAAGTTATTGGTAGTGAACAGGGTACTGGTAGTGAACAAGGTGAACCAGAATGGTGTTCAGTCTGAGGCTGAAACTCTGACCAGAGGAATTAACAAGGGATGGATCTTGGTGTCTTGTACACTATGTAATGAAGCTTCAACCAACCAACACTATATTACAAGACTCACTGACATTGTCACCATCTTGAACACGAGGGACAACTGACGCTCTAGTGAGCGCATTATTACGGTGGCCCGTGGCATGGTGGCAAAAGCTCTCGCTTCACACGGTGAGGGTCCGGGTTCGATTCCCGGCAAGAGTAAAAACATTGGGCGTGATTCCTTACACCGGTTGTCTGTTTATGTTCACTCATTAGAAATAATGGGTATCTGGGTGTTAGTGGACTGGTGTGGGACAAAACTGACCTAATTTGCGGGAAATGCTCAGCATAACAAGCGGCTTTCTATATAGTAGTATGTCATTGATGTCAACTATGGTCTGTATACCTTGTACATGTACTGGTAGAAATAAAGATATATTATTAGTATTATTAGTATTATTATTATTAACAGAGACGTCTTTCTGCAGACGGCCGGTGACATCAATAAGAGAAGACATTACTTGCTTAAGATAATCACTTTCCAACAAGATGTCTCCTGTGGACGAACTAATATTGAAGGAGAATCCACCGCAAGATAGTCTCAATACCCGAGATTGTGTGAGCGTCCTCTGACACACTGTCCTTCCTGTGAGACGTTGTGGAGTCTGGTTTCCAGACAAAAAATACAGTGTTATAAGTGCCTGACCACTTGATTGTGTTACTAGAAAACGTACAAGTCTGTTGGTACTTAATCGAAACCTCTTACTGTGACGCAGTATGACAGATCTCGTATCTAAGTTGGTAGCCTCAGAATGGTGCGACCAAGTCATCGACTCGGGCATGGCACTGATGCCATTGATGCGGGTCAAACACAATGTGCAGGTCGAACATCAATGCAAATCGCAGTAGATCACCAACGAAGCTGACGTGATCTACAAGGAATGATGCTGTTAACTTGGCTGGGGAAGGTGAGGGAAGTGTAAGCTTTGACACGCATGTTAGAACCAGCCACTCCACTAAGGGTGGTTACACGAGTGTCTTCTTCACGGGTATGATGAAGGTTAGCGTGAACAATGTTTACTTGAACACCAGAGTCCATGAACACATATAACGGTGTGTCAAGCACAGTAGCTTTGACCTATTGTTGCATTGCAATGGACGTGAAAACAGGTCAGTCATCATCAGTAAGGACTTTTTCATTCCCCAAAATTGTCTTCATCAGAATCCTCGAGTGTCACCAGTGCCACCACTGTGCAAAAGCCTTCGCTTCACACGCTGACGTCCGGGTTTGATTCCCGGCAAGGGTAGAAACATTGGACGTGTTTCCTTACACCTGTTGTCTATGTTCACCCATCAGTAAAATGGGTACCTGGGTGTTAGTCGACTGGTGTTTACCTGGAGAGAGTTCCGGTGGTCAACGTCCCCGCGGCCCGGTCTGTGACCAAGCCTCATGGTGAATCAGAGACTGATCAACCAGGCTGTTACTGCTGGCCGCACGCAGTCCAACGTACTAACCACAGCCTGGCTGGTCAGGTACAGACTTTAGGTGCCTGTCCAGTGCCTGCTTGAAGACAGCCAGGGGTCTATTGGTAATCCCCCTTATGTACGCTGGGAGGCAGTTGAACAGTCTTGGGCCCCTGACACTTATTGTGCTGTCTCTCAACGTGCTAGTAGCACCCCTGCTTTTCATTGGGGGGATGTTACATCGTCTGCCGATTCTTTTGCTTTCGTAGGGAGTGATTCTCGTGTGCAAGTTTGGTACTAATCCCTCTAGAATTTTCCAAGTGTATATAATAATGTATCTCTCACGCGTTCTAGAGAGTACAGGTTTAGGAACTTCAAGTGTTCCCAGTAATTGAGGTGGTATATCGCAGTTATGTGTGTCGTGAAGGTTCTCTGTACATTTTCTAGGTCAGCAATTTCACCTGCCTTGAAAGGTGCAGTTAGTGTGCAGCAATATTCCAGCCTAGATAGAACAAGCGACATGAAATGTGTCAACATGGGCTTGGCATTGTGGGTCGCATCCTGGGACAAAACTGAGCTAATTTGCGGGAAATGCTCAGCATAACAAGGGGCTTTCTATATAGTAGTATGTCATTGATGTCAACTATGGTCTGTATACCTTGTACATGTACTGGTAGAAATAAAGATATTATTATTATTATTATTATTATTATTATTATTATTATTATTATTATTATTATCAGTTACTGTCACAACCGGACACTCTGACTAGGGTGCATGGATACCCCAGAACCTGGTACCTGAAGAGACCACCTCTTCAGTGACCAAGACTGCGGCAGCCACTAGAGAACTGGCGAAACATTCTCTGCATACGAGCATAGCATTGTGATGTTTGGTGACCATGTTGAAGACGATACAATACACTTTACTACCCTGAGGGCCATTTTGAGTAGGATGTTGCTTTTCTCTGGACACTCCAACAATTGACGACTATATACACCTTTTCCCCACAATTACAGCATGTTCTGGTAATATTATTAATATATGTTTTTTTTTTCGCTGCGGTCTGAGTTATTACTCGCCTCAGTACCTCTGGACGAGGTATTGCCTCGGCTAGGACCAGATGTCGCCGCAAGAAGTACGGCTCAGAACTAGTCGATAGAAAGTAGTATTCAGGAAAGAATTCCTCAAACAACTAGCTGCTGAAGTTACCACAAGCACGCGAAGAAGAGCGAGAAAGATTATCTTCAGCCAGGAGGACGACCTGGGCTTCTGAAGCACGACCTTCAGCTGCATTATTCACAGCCAACCAAGTCTCAGATCACTTGCAACTACCGTCAAGTGAAGGAAGAACGTCTAAAGTTCCGCGGTCGTAAGAGTAAAGTCTACGAACTGTCAGACGCTCTTTAGAAGATGAGAAAAATTAAGAGTCCTGATGTACACTAACAACACTAGCACCAGAAACACTAACAACACTAACACCAGACACACTAACAACACTAGCACCAGACACACTAACAACACTAGCACC
>WNWK01055632.1:0-11223 GCA_009830355.1 Cherax destructor
AAATCTTAAAAAATATTTTATAATATTTCAAAATATGAAAAATATAGAAACATTAAAACTCGATTTTGCATATTTACTTTTAGCTTTGAGCTTTTAAGTATTTTCTAAAACTATTTTACATAATAATTTTCACTTTTAAAATTTTGATGGGAAATATGAAAATTAAATTTTATGATTTTCTTAGAGCTTACTAGTATATTTTATCTAAAAATAGTTTTCAGAAAATCCTTGAAAATGCCTTAATCGTCAAAAATGCAATAAAATAAGTTTTATACATTTTATATATTTATATTATTTACATATTTTTAAAAATCCATTAAAATCTATAAAAATCAATATTTTTATGAATATTTCATTAATTTAAAAACATGAAACATTAAAACTCGAAAATTGTTAAATGATTTTATTGCATTTTGACGTTTTAGTAGTTTGATGCTTTTCTGACAAAACTCATTTTAGCTAAAATACTAGATTTTCAACTTTAAATAGAATTTCTACTGCATGAAATTTATGGGAAAAGTAAAAAATTTTTTCATTTGAAGCTTATCTCATAGATATATTTATCTAAAAAATTTTTCAAAAATCCTTGAAAATTCTTAAATCGTCAAAAATGCAAAAAATCAAGTTTTATAGCATTTTAATATTATTATTATTACATATTTTTAAAAATCCATTAAAATCTTAAAATCAATATTTTTATAGAATATTTCATATTATTTTGAAATATACAGAAACATTAAAAGCCAGAAAATGTAAATCGTATTTTATTGCATATTTCGACGTTTTAGAGGTTTGAGTGTTTTCTGCAAAACTCATTTTTAGCTAAATACTTAGATTTTCACACTTTTAAATAGAATTTCTACTGCATTAAATTTATGGAAAAGTAAGCAAAATTTTATGATTTTCTTTAGAAGCTTACTCAAGGTATATTTTATCTAAAAATAGTTTTTCAGAAAATCCTTGAAAATGCCTTAATCGTCAAAAATGCAATAAAATCAGTTTTATACATTTTGAATATTTATAATTATTTACATATTTTTAAAAATCCATTAAAATCTATAAAAATCAATATTTTTATAGAATATTTCATATATTTTCAAAATACATGAACATTAAAAAGCTCAGAAAATGTGCTAAAATGTATTTTATTCATATTGACGTTTTAGAGCGGTTTGATGCTTTTCTCAAAACTCATTTTTAGCTAAAATACTTAGATTTTCACACTTTAAATAGAATTCTACTGCAATTGAAATTTATGGGAAAAGTAAGCAAAATTTATGATTTTCTTTAGGAAGCTTACTCATAGGTATATTTTATCTAAAAATAGTTTTCAGAAAATCCTTGAAAATGCCTTGAATCGTCAAAAATGCAATAAAATAACGTTTTATAGCATTTTTAATATTTATAATTATTTAATATTGAAAAATATGAAACATAAAAAGCTCAAAAACTAAATCAATTTTATGCATATTGACGTTTTAAATGGTTTGATGTTTTCATGCAAAACTCATTTTTAGCTAAAATACTTAGATTTTCACCTTTTAAAAGAATTTCTACTGCATGAAATTTATGGGAAAAATAACAAAATTATGATTTTTTAGAAGTTTACTCAAGGTATATTTTATCTAAAAATAGTTTTTCAGAAAATTTAAAATCTTAATTCAAAAATGCAATTAAAATCAGTTTATACATTTTTAATATTTATTAATTTTACATATTTTAAAAATCCATTAAAATCTATAAAATCAATATTTTTATAGAATATTTCATATTATTTTCGAAAATAAACATTTAAAGTCAGAAAATTGTGCTAAAATCGTATTTTATTGCATATTTCAGTTTTCAGCAGTTTGAGTTTTTCTGCAAACTCATTTTCAGCTAAAATACAGATTTTCACACTTTTAAATAGAATTTACTCAATTGAAATTTATGGGAAAAAGTAAGCAAAATTTTATAAATTCTTTTAGGAAGCTTAATATTAGTATATTTTATCTATATAAATAGTTTTCAAAAACTTTAAAATTACTATTAATCTCAAAATAATAAAATAAAGTTTTAAGCATTTGAATATTTCTAATTATTTCAATTTTTAAAATCATTAAAATCTATAAATCAATTTTTTAAATTCTATTATTTTGAAAATATAACATTAAAAGACTAAAAAATTCTATTTTATTGAATTTCGACGTTTTAAGCGGTTTGATGCTTTGAAAACTCATTTTTACTAAAATACTTAGATTTTCAACTTTAAATAATTTCTTGCAAATTGAAAATTTATGGGAAAATAAGCAAATTTTATTCTTTTAGGAACTTTAAGTATATTTTATTAAAGTTTCAAAATCCTGAAATGCTTAATGTCAAAAATCAATAAAATAAGTTTTATAGCATTTTGAATATTTATTAATTATTTCATTTTTTAAAAATCCCATTAAAACTTAAAAATCAATATTGTTATAGAATATTTCATATATTTTCAAAATATGACATTAAAAAGCTCAAAATGCTAAAATGATTTTATGCATTTTCGAGTTTTAGAAGTTTGATCTTTCTGAAAAAACTAATTTTACTAAAATACTTAGATTTTCACTTTTAAATAAATTTCTACTGCAATTGAAATTTATGGAAAAGTAAGCAAAATTTTATGATTTTCTTTTAGGAACTTATATGGTATATTTTATTTTAAAAAATAGTTTTTCAAAAATCTAAAATCCTAATTCAAAAATTTCAATAAAATAAGTTTTATACATTTTATATTATAATTATACATATTTTTAAAAATCCATTAAAATCTATAAAAATCATTTTTTATGAAATTTCATTATTTTTCGAAAAATCATGAAACATTAAAAACTCAGAAAAATCTGCTAAATCGATTTTATGCATATTTCAACGTTTTAAGCAGTTTGATGTTTTTGCAAACTTTTACTAAAATATTAGTTTTCAACTAAAAATAGATTTCTACTGCATAAATTTATGGAAAAGTTAACTAAATTTTATGATTTCATAGAAGTTATCATTATTTTATAATTATTTAAATTTTAACAAAATCTTAAAATCATTAAATCAAATTATAAAATTTTTATATTTTAAAATACTGAAACATTAAAATTCAGAAAATTCTAAAAATCGTATTATTCATATTTCGATTTTAGAGTTTGATTGTCAAAACTCATTTTTAGCTAAATTGATTTTCACTTTTAAATGAATTTCATGCAATTTGAAATTTTGGAAAATATTAGCTAAAATTTTAGATTTTCATTTTAATAATTTCACTAATGTATATTTTAATAAAATAGTTTTTCAAAATCCTTAGAAAATGCTTAATGTCAATAATCAAAAAATGTTTTATAACATTTGAATATTTTTAATATTTCAATTTTAAAATCCATTAAAATTTAAAATCAATATTTTATATATTTATATATTTTAAAATACATAAATTAAAAGCTCAATAATGTTAAAACATTTAATGCATAATTTAGACGTTTAAGTTGAGTTTTTCTGAAAACTATTTTTAACTAATTATAGATTTACACTTTTAAATAATTTGAATTAAATTTTATGGGAAAAGTAAGCAAAATTTTATGATTTTTTAGGAAGCTTACTTATATTATTTATCTAAAATAGTTTTTCAAAAATCCTTGAAAATGCTAATCGTCAAAATTGCAAAATATTTATAATATTTACATATTTTTAAAATCATTAAATTTATAAAATCATATTTTATAAATATTCTATTAATATTCGAATATTACATGAAATCATTAATCAAAATTGAAAATGATTTTATGGCATATTCGACGATTTAGAACGGTTGATGCTTTTTGAACTATTTCGTTAAACTGAATTTCATTTTTAGAAATCTCTATTTAGTAAATTATGGATTTAACATTAAATTATGATTTCTTATGAAGCTTTATGTGGATAATCAAATTTAGATGTTTTTCAGGAACTTGAAATGTAATTCTAAAAAATATAAAATTTGAAAAGCTTTAATTCAAAATATTACATATTTTTAATTTTTAAAATTATAAAATCATATTTTTAAAATCCCATTAAAATCTTAAAATCAATATTTTAGAATATTTCAAAATTTCTAAATATATAAAATTAAATAGCTTAAAGTTAAGTTTGATTTTTTGAATACTCAGTTTTAAGCTAAAATATTAGTTTTCATTAAACTCAATTTTAGCTAAAATACAGATTTTAAAATTAAAAAATTTTATGATCTTTGGAAATTATAATAAGTAATTTTATGAAAATTAGGTTTTAGAAATCTGAATGTATTTTATCTTAAAAATAGTTTTAAAAATCATGAAAATGCTTTTAACTCAAATATTGAATAAAATCATTATTAACTTTTTAATTTTATAATTTTTAAAAATCCCATTAAAAATCTATAAAAATCAATATTATTATAGAATATTTCATATTATTTTCAAAAATACATGAAAATAAAATCTAGAAAAATCTAAAATGATTTTGCATATTTGACGTTTTAGACGTTTGAGTGTCTTTTCTGAAAACTCATTTTTAGCTAAAATCTTAGATTTTACACTTTTAAATAGAATTTCTACTGCAAATTTGAAAATTTATGGAAAATTTTATGAATTTTCTTTGGAAGTTTCTTTAGGAGTTTTATTATATTTTATCTAAAAAATAGTTTTTCAGAAAATCCTTGAAAATTCTGAATCGTCAAAAATGCAATAAATACGTTTTACATTTATATTATTATTTACATATTTAAATCCCATTAAATCTATAAAATCAATATTTATAAATACATATTATTTCAATACATGAATTGGCAAATGATTTTATGATATTTCGCTTGACGTTTGTTTTCAACTTTACTAAAATACTAGATTTTCACACTTAAAAATTTCTCTAATTAAATTTGAAAATGCCTTAATCGTCAAAAATGCAATAAAATAGTTTTATAGCATTTTAATATTTATAATTATTTACATATTTTTAAAAATCCATTAAAATCTATAAAATCAATATTTTTATAGAATATTTATATTTCGAAAATACATGAAACATAAAAAGCCAGAAAATTAAATCATTTTATGCATATTTCGACGTTTTAGAGGTTTGATGCTTTAAACTCATTTTAGCAAATACAGATTTTCACTTTAAATAAATTTCTACATTGAAATTTATGAAAATAACAAAATTTTATGATTTTCTTTTAGAAGCTTACTATAGGTATATTTTATCTAAAAATAGTTTTCAGAAAACTTGAAAATGCCTAATCGTCAAAATGCAATAAAATCGTTTTATACATTTTATATTTATATTATTTACATATTTTAAAATCCATTAAAATCTATAAAATCAATATTTTATAGAATATTTCATATTACGAAAATAATGAAACATTAAAAGCCAGAAAATGTAAACATTAGTATTTGACGTTTTAGAGCGGTTTGATGTTTGAAAACTCATTTTAGTAAATCTAGATTAACTTTAAATGAATTTACTAAAAATTATGAAAAAGCAAAATTTTATGATTTTAATAATTTTTTACTAAAAATAGTTTTTAAAAACTGTAAGCCTTAATGTCAAAATGAATAAAATAGTTTATACATTTAATATTTATAATTATTTACATTTAAAATCCATTAAAATTTAAAAATCATATTTGAATATTATTTAAAATAAAATTTAATACAGTTAATTTATTTTCTAAACTCATTTAAAATATTAGATTACAATAGATTTCATCTAAATTAGGAAAAGTAGCAATTTTATATTTTAGATACAGGTATATTTTATCTAAAAAATAGTTTTCAGAAAATCTTGAAAATGCCTTGAATCGTCAAAAATGCAATAAAATCGTTTTATACATTTTTAATATTTATTAATTATTTACATATTTTTAAAAATCCAATTAAAAATCATATTTTAAGAATATTCAATTATTTTAAAATAGAAACATAAATTTCATTTATATTTCGAAAATTATGCATGAAACCATTTTTAAAAATCAATTTTTAAAAAATTCACGAATAAATTTATAAAAGTAAGCAAAATTTTATGATTTTTTTGGAAGTTTTAGGTATTGTTTGATGCTTTTCTGACCAAAACTAATTTTTTAGCTAAAATACTTAGTTTTCAACATTTTAAATAGATTTACTTAAAGCAATTTTGAAAATTTATGGAAAAGTAAGCAAAATTTTATGATTTTCTTTAGAAGCTTACTCATAGGTATATTTTATCTAAAAATAGTTTTTCAGAAAATCCTTGAAAATGCCTTGAATCGTCAAAATGCAATAAAATAGTTTTATAGCATTTTGAATATTTATTAATTATTTACATATTTTTAAAAATACCCATTAAAATCTATAAAAATCAATATTTTTATAGAATATTTCATATTATTTTCGAAAATACATGAAACATTAAAAGTCAGAAAATGCTAAAATCGCATTTTATGGCATATTTCGACGTTTTAGAGCGGTTTGATGCTTTTCTGACAAAACTCATTTTTAGCTAAAATACTTAGATTTTCACACTTTTAAATAAATTTCTACTGCAATTAAATTTATGGGAAAAGTAAGCAAAATTTTATGATTTCTTTTAGGAAGTTATCAAGGTATATTTTATCTAAAAATAGTTTTCAGAAAATTCTTGAAAATGCCTTAAATCGTCAAAAATGCAATAAAATCAAGTTTTATAGCATTTTTTAATATTTATTAATTATTTACATATTTTTAAAAAATCCCATTCAAAATCTATAAAAATCAATATTTTATAGAATATTTCATATTATTTTCGAAAAATACATGAAACATTAAAAAGCTCAGAAAAATGTGCTAAAATCGCATTTTATGGCATATTTCGACGTTTTAGAGCGGTTTGATGCTTTTCTGACAAAACTCATTTTTTAGCTAAAATACTTAGATTTTCACACTTTTAAATAGAATTTCTACTGCAATTGAAATTTATGGGAAAAGTAAGCAAAATTTTATGATTTTCTTTTAGGAAGCTTACTTATAGGTATATTTTATCTAAAAAAATAGTTTTTCAGAAA
This sequence comes from Cherax destructor, assembly GCA_009830355.1. Lineage (NCBI taxonomy): Eukaryota > Metazoa > Arthropoda > Malacostraca > Decapoda > Parastacidae > Cherax > Cherax destructor. Next base: position 7,040 of record WNWK01055632.1, read on the forward strand.
ATCTGTGAAAATGCCTTGAATCGTCAAAAAATGCAATAAAATATCGTTTTATACCATTTTGAATATTTATTAATTATTTACATATTTTTAAAAAATCCCATTAAAAATCTATAAAAATCAATATTTTTATAGAATATTTCATATTATTTTCGAAAAATACATGAAACATTAAAAAGCTCAGAAAATTGTGCTAAAATCATTTTATTGCATATTTCGACGTTTTAGAGCGGTTTGAGTGCTTTTCTGCAAAACTCATTTTTAGCTAAAATACTTAGATTTTCACACTTTTAAATAGAATTTCTACTGCAATTGAAATTTATGGGAAAAGTAAGCAAAATTTTATGATTTTCTTTAGGAAGCTTACTCATAGGTATATTTTATCTAAAAATAGTTTTTCAGAAAATCCTTGAAAATGCCTTAATCGTCAAAAATGCAATAAAATCAAGTTTTATAGCATTTTGAATATTTATTAATTATTTACATATTTTTAAAAATCCCATTAAAATCTATAAAAATCAATATTTTTATAGAATATTTCATATTATTTTCGAAAAATACATGAAACATTAAAAGCTCAAAAAATGTGCTAAAATCGTATTTTATTGCATATTTCGACGTTTTAGAGCGGTTTGATGCTTTTCTGCAAAACTCATTTTTAGCTAAAATACTTAGATTTTCACACTTTTAAATAGAATTTCTACTGCAATTAAATTTATGGGAAAAGTAAGCAAAATTTTATGATTTTCTTTTAGGAAGCTTACTCATAGGTATATTTTATCTAAAAATAGTTTTCAGAAAATCCTTGAAAATGCCTTAATCGTCAAAAATGCAATAAAATCAAGTTTTATAGCATTTTTATATTTATTAATTATTTACATATTTTTAAAAATCCCATTAAAATCTATAAAAATCAATATTTTTATGAATATTTCATATTATTTTCGAAAATACATGAAACTTTAAAAGCTCAGAAAAATGTGCTAAAATCGTATTTTATTGCATATTTCGACGTTTTAGAGCGGTTTGAGTGCTTTTCTGACAAAACTCATTTTTAGCTAAAATACTTAGATTTTCACACTTTTAAATAGAATTTCTACTGCAATTAAATTTATGGGAAAAGTAAGCAAAATTTTATGATTTTCTTTTAGGAAGCTTACTCAGGTATATTTTATCTAAAAATAGTTTTTCAGAAAATCCTTGAAAATGCCTTAATCGTCAAAAAATGCAATAAAATACGTTTTATAGCATTTTTGAATATTTATTAATTATTTACATATTTTTAAAAATCCCATTAAAATCTATAAAAATCAATATTTTTATAGAATATTTCATATTATTTTCGAAAAATACATGAAACATTAAAAGCTCAGAAAAATGTGCTAAAATCGTATTTTATTGCATATTTCGACGTTTTAGAGCGGTTTGAGTGCTTTTCTGGCAAAACTCATTTTTAGCTAAAATACTTAGATTTTCACACTTTTAAATAGAATTTCTACTGCAATTAAAATTTATGGGAAAAGTAAGCAAAATTTTATGATTTTCTTTAGGAAGCTTACTCAAGGTATATTTTATCTAAAAAATAGTTTTTCAGAAAATCCTTGAAAATGCCTTAAATCGTCAAAAAATGCAATAAAATCAAGTTTTATAGCATTTTTAATATTTATTAATTATTTACATATTTTTAAAAAATCCCATTCAAAATCTATAAAAATCAATATTTTTATAGAATATTTCATATTATTTTCGAAAAATACATGAAACATTAAAAAGCTCAGAAAAATGTGCTAAAATCGTATTTTATTGCATATTTCGACGTTTTAGAGCGGTTTGAGTGCTTTTCTGGCAAAACTCATTTTTCAGCTAAAATACTTAGATTTTCACACTTTTAAATAGAATTTCTACTGCAATTGAAATTTATGGGAAAAGTAAGCAAAATTTTATGATTTTTTAGGAAGCTTTATTATAGGTATATTTTATCTAAAAAATAGTTTTTCAGAAAATCCTTGAAAATGCCTTAATCGTCAAAAATGCAATAAAATCAAGTTTTATAGCATTTTTAATATTTATAAATTATTTACATATTTTTAAAAATCCCATTAAAAATCTATAAAAATCAATATTTTTATAGAATATTTCATATTATTTTCGAAAAATACATGAAACATTAAAAATGTGCTAAAATCGCATTTTATGGCATATTTCGACGTTTTAGAGCGGTTTGAGTGCTTTTCTGAAAAACTCATTTTTAGCTAAAATACTTAGATTTTCACACTTTTAAATAGAATTTCTACTGCAATTAAATTTATGGGAAAAGTAAGCAAAATTTTATGATTTTCTTTAGGAAGCTTACTCAAGGTATATTTTATCTAAAAAATAGTTTTCAGAAAATCTTGAAAATGCCTTAAATCGTCAAAATGCAATAAAATCAGTTTTATAGCATTTTTAATATTTATTAATTATTTACATATTTTTAAAAAATCCCATTCAAAATCTATAAAAATCAATATTTTATAGAATATTTCATATTATTTTCGAAAATACATGAAACATTAAAAGCTCAGAAAAATGTGCTAAAATCGTATTTTATTGCATATTTCGACGTTTTAGAGCGGTTTGAGTGCTTTTCTGGCAAAACTCATTTTTAGCTAAAATACTTAGATTTTCACACTTTTAAATAGAATTTCACTGCAATTAAATTTATGGAAAAGTAAGCAAAATTTTATGATTTTCTTTTAGAAGCTTACTAAGGTATATTTTATCTAAAAATAGTTTTCAGAAAATCCTTGAAAATGCTTAAATCTCAAAATGCAATAAAATCAAGTTTATAGCATTTTGAATATTTATTAATTATTTACATATTTTAAAATCCATTAAAATCTATAAAAATAATATTTTTATAGAATATTCATATATTTTCGAAAATACATGAAAATAAAGCTAGAAAAGCAAAATCGATTTTATGCATATTTCGACGTTTTAGAGCGGTTGAGTTTTTGCAAAACTCATTTTTAGCTAAAATACTTAGATTTTCACACTTTAATAGAATTTCTACGCAATTAAATTTATGGAAAGTAAGCAAATTTATGATTTTCTTTTAGGAAGCTTACTCAAGGTATATTTTATTAAAAATAGTTTTTCAAAATCTTGAAAATGCCTTAATCTCAAAATGCAATAAAATCGTTTTATACATTTTAATATTTATAATTATTTACATATTTTTAAAAATCCATTAAAATCTAAAAATCAATATTTTATAATATTCATATATTTTCGAAAATACATGAAACATTAAAATCGAAAATTAGTTAAAATCGTTTTTGCATATTTCGAACTTTTTGAGCTAATATAGTTTTCTGACAACTAAATATTTAGCTAAAATACTTAAGATTTTCACAATTTAAAAAATTTATGAATTTCTTAGAATTTATGGGATAATTTTACTAAAAATTTTTTCTTAGAAGCAATCAGTATAATTATTAAATAAAAAATATGTTTTAGAAATTTTAAATGTTTAATATTCTAATAATAAAAACCCATTTAAACATTTTATAATATTTTTAAATATTACATATTTTTAAAAACACATTGAAAAATCTATAAAAATCAAATTTAAATATTCTAATATTATTTTAATGATATTTACGACTTTAAAAAGTCAGAATTGCTAAATGATTTAGAATTTCGACGTTTAGGGTTTATGCTTTTCTGACAAAACTCATTTTTAGCTAAAATACTTAGATTTTCACACTTTAAATAGAATTTCTACTGCAATTAAATTTATGGAAAAGTAAGCAAAATTTTATGATTTTTTTAGGAAGCTTACTTATAGGTATATTTTATCTAAAAATAGTTTTTCAGAAAATCCTTGAAAATGCCTTAATCGTCAAAATGCAATAAAATAAGTTTTATAGCATTTTAATATTTATTAATTATTTACATATTTTTAAAAAATCCATTCAAAATCTATAAAATCAATATTTTATAGAATATTTCATATTATTTTCGAAAAATACATGAAACATAAAAAGCTCAGAAAATGTGCTAAAATCGCATTTTATTGCATATTTCGACGTTTTAGAGCGGTTTGATGCTTTTCTGCAAAACTCATTTTTTAGCTAAAATACTTAGATTTTCACACTTTTAAATAGAATTTCTACTGCAATTGAAATTTATGGGAAAAGTAA
>WNWK01055633.1:0-7500 GCA_009830355.1 Cherax destructor
TACATCATTTTTCCTTACTAAGGTAAGGCTACATCAGTGTCTACTAAGGTAAGGCTACATCACTGCCCACTAAGGTAAGGCTACAAAAAGGTCTACTAAGGTAAATTTTACATCAGTGTCTACTAAGGTAAGGCTACCCCCTGCCCACTAAGGTAAGGCTACTTGCCCACAAAGGGGGCCCACATCAGTCCCCTACTAAAAGGCTAAATCAGTGTCTACTAAGGTAAGGCTACATCACTCCCCCCCAAGGGAAAAGGCTACATCACTGCCCACTAAGGTAAGGCTACATCACTGCCAACTGGTAAGGCTACACAGTGTCTACTAAGGTAAGGCTACATCACCCCACTAAGGTAAGGCTACATCACTCCCCCCCTAAAAGGCTACATCACTGTCCTTAAAAGGTAAGGCTACCCCCTGCCCACTAAAAAAAGGCTACATCAGTCCCCTACTAAGGTAAGGCTACATCAGTGTCTAAAAAAAGGGGTGGCCCCCATCAGTGTCTACAAAGGGAAAAGGCTACATCACTGCCCACTAAGGAAAGGGTTTTTACATCACTGCCCACTAAGGAAGGCCCCCCTTCCCCCCAAGGTAAGGCTACATCACTGCCCACTAAGGTGGGGCACATCAGTGCCCCCCAAAGGGAAAAGGTACATCAGTGTCCAAAAAAGGTAAGACTACATCAGTGCCCACTAAGGTAAGGCTACATCACCCCCCAAAAAGGAAAAAGGCTACATCACTGCCCACTAAGGAAGGCTACACCCCCCATAAGGAAAAAAACAAAAAGGTTTTACTTACCTTAGGAGGGGGGGAAATTTCCCCCTGGAGGTTTGGGTTTGGGGGGTTATCTTGCTGATAACTGTTGAGAAATAACAAAGAATTATCTCAGAGATAAACTTAAAAAACACTAGTGTAAGATACAGGTGTGTGTGCATGCAAAAAGGGGTTCCGTTCTGAGGACATTGGGAAGTTTAAAATCATTTTTTTCATATGTGAATGAAAGTATACGGGGGGTTTGTAAATTACACTTAATTAAGAATACTTCTGATGCTACCCAGAAAATATTTTTCTTATTACTATTGCTACCCCCAGAAGCCCCGGACCGAAAAAAAAAGGGGCTTTTAAAGGGGGTTACTAGGATCTATACTAAGATATCAACCTGTTTTTGTAAAAGATCCTGACCTTGTAAAAGACTGTCCCCTTGAAAAGCTCGGCCTTGTAAAAGACTGTGACCTTGTGAAGACTTTGGTTTTGGGGAAAATGGAGTGAATTACACGCTAATAGTAAGAGGGGAAGAATTTAAAATATTATACAAAAAAGCCCCCAAAAAGGCGGCAGACCTGAAAGAAAAAGGGGGACAAGAAAGGAGAACACTGGCGTCATAACTATCACAGAGACAGTTGGGGGTAATACAGACAGATGTGATTTTCCTGATAATCATCAATAATGAGGAAAGTGATAAGAGGAGGGGATGTATCAAGAGAACTTTGATCAGCTGCAAACCGTGGAATCTGGGGGCACAGAGAAAAAAAAGGGAGAACAGTAACAAAAAAAAAACCCAAGGTAACACCGGTATTAATGTACAAAAAGGAAGTAAGGAAAAAAGGAATTTTTCCAAACCAATGACACGGGGAGGCCAAACCAATGATAGGAAGTGAAAAAGGGGGGCCCCCAGACACACCCAGGAAGATCGGGCCCCCTTTTACAGGTTTGGTACAAGCCCCCTTCGTCACCAGACCAGAATGGAGAGAAAGACTGGAGACGGAGTACATTTTTTAAGGGGGGAGAGAGAGAGAGAGAGAGAGAGAGAGAGGGGGGGGGGGGTAATGGGGAAAACCTGCAAATTATCAATGAAAGAAAGGGGGCTCGGGGGAGTCAGCATTACGCTAAACATGTCACCGGTTTTTGCATAAACTGAACAACCATGACAACAATAGTTTGAGGGTTTTTTTCCCCTAAATATTTAAAAAAAATTATGATGATAAAACACATCTCACCACGGGCATTTAGGGACCCGGACAGGGAACCCTTTAAAAAGGTTTTTTTTAAACGGTGTTTCAAGACTCACCATAGAATATCAGCCCCAGCATACAGCCCCATCAAAAGAAGCATATGGTGGGGGCCCCCGCCGTATTCCGGACCGGTTTTTTGCTGCTTCGGGTTTTCCGCTGTTTACCGTGGCACGAAAATAACCCCTTTTAATTTTTTCTTAATAATGACACCAGAGTGCAAAAGTAGCGATGGTGACAGTTCTTCAAAGTCTATGAGAGTTGTTTCCCATCGGTGAAAGGCTAAATTTTCCCTTTTTTATCCGGGTTTTGGGGGCTGCAGGGGGTTTGGGGAAATTATCCCCGCGGATACGCGATCGTGGAGATGAGGATCAGGGTTAAAAGGTTACAACCTTTAAAAATCCTAATGGGGAGAGGATAGCCGGGGGGGGACTGATCTGAGTAGATCAGTCCCAGTAAGAGGCAGATCAGTCCCAGTAAGAGGCGATCGGTAAAAAAGCAGAATGGTTGATGAGTGTGCGGTAAAAAACAGTTGCCACCCCGCAGTTTCAATGATGGGAACGCCCCAACCCCCTCGCACGGGGAAAAAATTTAAAGGTGGGGTGGGGGCTATCTAGTGACCACCCTCCAACCGAACTCAAACTACAAAGTGCCCTTCCCCCCTACCCCCCCTAATTTCCCCTCCCCCTCTCCCCCGACGTCTATTCCTGAGTTTTCCCCCTTTCCCTTTCCCCATATCTCCCCCCAACCCCCTTTTTTTCCCCGCACCCCAACCCCCAAGGGGTTCCTACCTTCCAGTTTTTCCCCCCAACCCCCTTACCTCCTTCCCCGTTTGTTCCTCTCAAAACCCGGGTTTCCTCCCCCTTTCCCGTTTGTTCCTCTAAAAAGGTTACCTCCTTTTCCCCGTTTTTTCCTTTTCCCCCCCGGGTTCCCTACCTTCCGTTTGTTCCTCTAACCGGTTTACCCCCTTCCCCGGGGTTTTTTCCCCCAAAGGTTACCATTTTCCCCGTTTTTCCCCCCTCAACCGGTTTTTTGATGAATTCTTTATCGACCCCGTGAGCCCCCTGTCCACCTGCTCCGCCAGCCCCTTCCACTGCTCCAGGTTCCTGCGACACCCGCCCCAAAAGGGGCTTCCCCCCAAAGGGGAAAACCCGACAGCCCCTGTCAACACACTCACCGTCACTCATCCTTTTTCTAACTCATAAATTTTTTTCTCCCCCCTTACTCATGTTCCTTACCCCATCATGTTCCTTACTCATCATTTCCTTTCCCCATCTTTTCCCCCTTTCTCATCACGTTCCTTACTCATCATATTCCTTACTCACCCCTTCCTTACTCATCATTTTCCTTTTTAACCCCTTTACTCATCATATTCCTCATCACTTCCCCATCACCCCCTTCCCCCTTTCTCTCACTTCCCCTTTCTCATCATATTCTATAAAATATTATTTTCCAATATAATCTAAAACCTACTAATACAATGTTAAATTTAAAATCTTTTTATTATTATTATTATTATTATTATTATTATTATTATTATTATTATTATTATTATTATTGTTGTTGTTGTTGTTATTGTTTTTTTTTTAAAAAGGAAGCATGTAAAATTTTTTCCTTTTTATGGAGTAAAGGTAAAAAAATTTAATTGTGTACTTTATGAGGAGATGGAGGTGGTTCCCCTACCTTATAAGGAATTGGGGATTTCCTTTTATAAAGGAGTTAGATTCCTTACCTTAAAAGGGGAGTTAGTTCCCCACCTTATAAAGGAGTTGCTTCCCCTTTTTTTATTAAGGATTGGGGCCCTTTATTTTAAAAAAAGAAGTTACATTCATTTTTAAAAGGGGGTTGGGGAATTTTCCTTTTTATAGAGAGGGAGTTGGATTTCTTTTAAGGGGGGTTTTGGTTTGTTACCTTATAGGGGGGGAGTTGGATTTCTTTTTGGGGATTGGGTTTTTTACCTTATAGAGGGATTTGGGTTTTTCTTACCTTATAGAGGGTTTTGGGATTTTTCCTTATAGGGGGGGAGGCAGATTATGAAAAACCCCCCCCTTTTGCCCCCTTGGGCAATTCATCTTTTCTCTCTGTCCATCATGGCCTGTGAGGGAATACTATTATTATTATTATTATTATTATTATTATTATTAAAAGTAGTAGTAGTAGTAGTAGTAGTAGTAGTAGTTTATTTTTTTCCAGTTTTCCCCTTCTCTTCCTCCAAAAAGAGCAAACAAAACAAAATGGAAAAAGAGGCTTTTATAAATGTTTATGACGTATGTGTGTGTCCCCCCTATTTGGGGGTTGGGAGGGGTCGTCGGCCCTGGCCCCGCCTCTTCACTGGCCGCTCTTCCTCCCCTTCCCCGGGCTTTATCATACCTCTGTTTTAAAGCTATGTATGGATCCTGCCCCACTACATTTCCCCCAAAAAATTCCCCTTCCCCCGACAACTCGGACTGAAGAAATATTCCCCCAACATCTCTGTGATTCATTTGAGTCTTCAACTTCCAACTGTCCCCCCTTGTTGCTTTTCCCATCTCGGAAACCCCATTCTGTTTCGTCTACTTTGTCAATTCCTCTCAGTATCTTATATGTTGTTATCATGTCCCCCCTATCCCCTCCTGTCCCCCAGTGTCGTCAGGTCGATTTCCCCAAACCCTTTTCCCCTGGGCACCCCCTTTGCTCCGGGATAGTCTTGTTGAAACCTTTTTCACTTTCCCCCTTTTTTTTCCCCTGTTGGGTGGGGTGGGTTCCAAACTGGTGCTGCATCCCCAATATGGGCCTAACTCACAGTGTCCCGGGCCCCCGAACGATTCTTTATTAAGATGTCGGAATGCTGTTCTTAGGTTTTTAGGCCCCCCATACTGCAGCGGGTTTTTTGGGTTTATGTGCGCCCCAGAAATGTACCGGTTTTTTTCACCCCAAGATTTTTTTATTTTTATTGAGGTTTGCAGTCTCGGCCCCCTAGGCTGTACCCGTCTGGGTCTTCTTCCCCCTTTCCCCAAACTTCATGACTTTGCACTTGGTGGGGGAACCCAGGAGCCAGTTGCTGGACCAGGCTTGCAGCCTGTCCAGACCCTTTTTTAGTTCTGCCTGGTCCTCGCCCCATTAAATTTTTTTTCATCAACTTCCATCATCTGCAAAAAAGGGGCACTTCGGAGGCTATTCCTTCCGCCCTGTGTTCACAAAACCCGGGTTTTTCCCGGGCCCGGGCCCTGGGAACCCCCCCCCCCACCGGCGCCCCCCTGACACCTCGCCACGTACCATGACCCCTTTTCTGTTTTTCCCCCGGGGTTCCCTGTTTTAATGTAGTCCTTCCCCCGTTACCCCTGCCGGGGCCTAAAAATTTTGCACTAACCCTTGTGTGGAACTGTGTAAAAAGCCTTCTTACAACCCCCAAAAATATGAAATCTCCCCCCCCTCTCTTTTCCTTTTGCTGTCCCCCTGTCGTAGAACCCAGTAGGTTTGTGACACAGGGGGTTTTCCCCTCCCTGAAACCGTGTTGGCCCCCGTTGATAAGCTCATTCCTTTCTAGGTTTTTCCACCACTCTTCTCCGACTATCTTCTCCAAGGCCTTCATACTTCCCCGTCAGTGACACTGGTCTGAAAATTTTGCCCGTTTTCCCTTTCTCCTTTTTTAAAAAAATTTGGGAAAATTCCCCTTTTTTTTCTTCCCCAAAACCCAGGTAGTTGCCCTGTTTCGAAGATGTGTTGAAGATCGTTGTTAGGGGTCACATTTCCTCTGCTCCCTCTCTCAGGCCCCCCTTGAGAATTTTCGGGGCCCCCTCGCCTTTGAGGTTTTAGCCCCCAATGGCCTCTTCACTTCCTCCTCGTTTGTGTGTATTGTGCCCCGCAATTTGATGGTGTACCCTCCCCTCCCCCTTTTTTTGGAAGCCCTTCTATCTCCTCTGTGAAACCTCGAATCTCATGTTGGGCTCCTCACACATTTCCCCGGTCATTTTTTGGGCCTCCCCCCTACCTTCCTCAGCCGGGGTCACCTGGTCCTTGACTGTTTTCTCCCCCTGGGGTGGACAGCAGTTTTGGGGGCAGATTTGGCTTTCCCCTATGTTTCCTCCCCGTCTTTGGGCCCCCCCTGATCTGTGCATATTCATTTCTGGCCCCCCGACTGCTCCCCCCATTCTGGGGGGTTTTTGCCTTCTGCACCCCCTTCCATTCCCTTGCACATTTGGGTTTTTTGGTTCCCTGCCCCTTTTGGGGGGAACCAGGGGGTCATCCTGTCTTTTTCTTTTCCTGTTACCCGGGGTAAAAACCCTCTCCCAGCTTTTTTAAAAATTTTGAATTCCCCTCATCTCGTCTACTGATTTCCCCCGCCATTTTCTCTTTTCCCCTGAACTCCTTTGGGGAAGTTCCCATGCCCCCATAGTCCCCTTTTTTTATTTTGGTTCAGGCCCTTTCCCCTTCCCCCCTCTACTTGTAACTCTACTATGTTTTTTGAAATTTGAACCATATGATCCCCGACCCCAAGGGGCTTTCATTGATGTCCCAATATCTGCACTACCCCCGGGGGGAATACTAGGTCCAGTCTCGATGGTTCGTCTCCCCTCTCTCGGGGAGTGCCCCTTTTGTGTTGGTACATGAGATTTTCCCCGTACCACCTCCAGCATCTTAGCCCCCCATGTTTTTGGCCCCCATGGGGCCCAATTCCCCCAATAAAATTTTTTAGGGTTTAAAATCCCCCATGATCAGAAACTTCCCCCCCTGCTCCCGGGCCTTTCCCCCCTTTTCCCCGTGTGTAAATCGCCTGTTATTTTCCCCTCATACTTTGCCTTGGCCTCCTGCTGTTCTGTGGTGGGTTATACATCCCCAAATTACCCCTTGGGCCTCCAGACTGAAACATCCCTACTATGTAACCCCCCGCTTCTCCTCTTTTCCCCCTCTCCAGCTCATCAAAATCCCATGGGTTTTTTTATCAGAAAATGCCACTCATCCCCCTTTTTTTTCCCCCTGTCTTTCCTCGGGGGTCGGGGACCCCCTTGGAAAGGGGGGATCTTTATCATACCTGTTGGTTTCTGTGAGAGCCATTATGCCCCTTTATGCCTTTTTGACCCCTTTTTGCCACTCCTCCCACTTATTTTTTATTCCATCAGCATTGGTGTACCATACCTTCAGTTTCCTCTCTACTGTGTTTTGGGGGGGCTGTGAGGGGGGGGGGGCCTGGCAGTGTGCTGGGGGAAAATTTAAATGGAGGTTGGGTGGGGGCTGAGATTGGGGGTTTTTTGGGGGTTTTGTTGGGATGTGTGTTTTGGTTTTGGGGTTTGGATTGTTCTGTGTGTGCTTGTTCTTGTTGCTCTGCCCTGCCCCCGGTTGCCCTCTGATTCTGTCCTTGTCCCCCCCCCGGGGCCCGCCTTTGTGCCCCCCCTCAGCTGCTGTCATTTGTTTTTGTTCTGTCCCCCAACTGGAACACCCCTGTATTCTTCCGTTTCCTTCAATCGTGGTTTCTCTTGGAGGATTCTGCCCCCCCTGTTTCCCCTCCTGAGAATCA
>WNWK01055634.1:0-2500 GCA_009830355.1 Cherax destructor
GCTGCATGGGCAGCTGCTTCACAACCTTGTTGAACACCAAAACCGAGCTGAGTTGGTTTCAACTTGAGGCACATCTTGACTCACCATTCGTACTGCACCCTTTGGCAACGGGCCCCTAAGGGTGTTGCCCACTGCAATGGGCCTGATTCCTTTCCTTTTTCCGGAGGGCACAGTGAGGCACCAAAGAAAAGGGGTCTAATGGCCTCTGGGACACTGCCAGCCAGGCACACATTGGAAAATTTGGTGAGTTAAGAACATAAGAACATAAGAATGGAGGAACACTGCAGAAGGCCTACTGGCCCATACAAGGCATGTCCTTATCAAAACCACCACTACCTAAGAATTTACTCCCGTACTCACGACACCAATCAAACCCAGCTCCTCCCACTCATATATTTGTCCAATCTTTTTTAAAGCCCCCCAGGTCCTAGCCTCATCACCCTACTGGAAGATTGTTCCACCATCTACAACTCTGTTCGAAAACCAGTACTTGCCTATGTTCTTTCTAAATCTAAATTTATCCAATTTAAACCCGTTATTTCTGGTTTACTTGGTTCGATATCCTCAGTTTTTTATTAATATCTCCTTTGTTTATGCCCATCACCCACTTTGTACACCTCGATAATATCTCCCCTCATTCTACGCCCCTCCAGAGAGTGGAGATTCAATGTTCTAAGTCTATCTTCATAGGGGAGATTTCTTATACAGTAAATCTTTTTAGTCATTCTTCTCTGTATGTTCTCCAACGAATCTATATCTATTCTGTAGTAAGGAGACCAAACTGGCTGCATAATCCAAATGAGGTCTCACTAGTGATGAATAGAGCTGTAAAATAACTTAGGACTTCTGTTGCAACCTCTCAGAAACCTCCACCAAGACCTGGATTGACATTTTTTTTAAGTGTTGTGGCCTTAAACCGATGAAACCTCCTGCTGAGCCCTGTGGAAATGACATAGCAGCTTTATACACATCGGCGTCCTGTAAGGTTAAATGTTCTTCACCTGTTGCAATGTAAAGGGGGTCAATGTTGGTAGTGGGAGCCCTGGGTGGATGTTTGTCCTTCAGGGCTTGTGCTGTAATGATATCCTTAGGAGCGATGGTATCCTCACTGGTTATAAGCCTCAGTGCTCCATAGTATTACCCTCTTCTATTTTTCTGCTAATTTGGGCCCTGATTTTTGAGGCGTCAGGTGTCCTGTTGTTGACATTTGCCTGGTGGGTGTTTGACGCCCTGGAGAGACGGACAACATATGTAGCTAGAGACTTGTCCCTCCTTGGTGGGACAAGTCTTGCAATATATATATATATATATATATATATATATATATATATATATATATATATATATATATATATATATATATATATGCAAGACAAGCCACGGGGTGGAAATCTTTAGCTCAAGTACTTTCACATTTCTCAGTGCGTTCCTACCTGACTTAATGGTCTGGTACCTTCTATTAAGTTCACAGTAGAGCATGAAATAGATAACACTCTACCCTTCCTAGACGTTTTAATCCATCGCATCGACAGAGTTTCAAATTTACAGTCTTCAGGAAGACCACCAATGTGTCGTCATACATTCATTATTATTCCAATCATGAATCTAGGGTTAAAAGGAGAGTTTTTCTTACAATGTTCCTGAGAGCTTTGCGTATCCGCAGTTCTGAGTATTTAGACGATGAAATCAACAAGATATTTAACATAGTCACAAAACTGAGATATCCCAGAGATTTCGTTGAGAAGGTCCCACTGTCAGCTAGGAAGACTTTCTACAGAACTGAACCTAAGGAAACGTCTGATAGGAAAAATATATTGGTCTTGCTATACAATGACAATTTGGTCTGCCTACGGGAGGCACTGAAGAAACTTAATATAAACCTGACTTTCAAAAACAGTGGGACAGTGAAACAGAGATTGATTAAAAACACACCACCTAATAATGTCGGTGGTTTCTCAAGGTCCCATGCAACCTTGCCCACTCTCATACATTGGTCAGACAAGTAAACTTCTGGAAACCAGATTATCCCAACTTCAGTACTCAATCAGGACAGGCCAGGTGTTGAATGCGATCTTCAACCATGTCAGCTCTTGCAATCACCCACCGGGGTGGGCTGCCGCCCAGATAATTGTACCCAACAGTTCCATCATTGAAAGAAATATAATAGAGTCCTCCTCTTGAAACATGATAGGAATGCCGTATATAACTCAGATTATGGGCTGTACAAGCTAGATAGTTATTCAGTGGAGTCAATTGTGCACAACCTTAAACAACAATGTTATACAAAAGCGCAGGACTGCTCCTTATGTCAGGGGGTTTAGTGATGTTTCGGTTATGTTCGACCAGAGTCTGCAAACTGAACATCATGTTACGCCCGTCGTAAAGTTTGTCGCGAACGTCGATATTTAATATGTTAGGTCTGCCGTCGATATAATTCAGCTGCTGCTGCATACAGGTATCGTATGCGACAGGTGTTCTAGTAACCTGAGCGGTATAACAT
>WNWK01055634.1:7500-11222 GCA_009830355.1 Cherax destructor
ATAACAATAATAATAATAATATTTTTATTTCATTGCAAGTTTACATCGAGATTTTGTAATTATAATTATAATTACATAAACAGATACAGGTATCTAGGCTTTGAGGTCCCACTACTTGGACCTGTTGTAACGAGACTTTGTCGTCAATACAAAGAAAGGCTGAGAGCACTTAGAGTTGTGGCAGGGTTTCACCCCAGGTATGGTGCTAATGTTAAAATTGTAAAAATAATGTATCTTGCTTATATTAGATCATTAGTTGATTATGCTGCGCCACTACTTGCTCTTGTGTCTGACTGGAAGCTTGGAGGGCTGGAAAAACTGCAGAACGAAGCAATGAGGATCATTTTAGGATGCCCTCGTACTGCCAAAATTTTAAATATGCAGAAAGAACTTGATATTCCAAGCATCAGAGATCGTGTTACTGAAAGAAATATCATAATTGGTTAATATGCTCAGGCAAGCCCATTCAAACCCATGCACAGAAGCCCTCCAAACTTTCCTCAGCACTGGTGAACATCCCTCCAGATGGATCGAAAAAACTGGAACCGACCTCCGCATGAATCAGATACATGATCTGTGCAAGTAAGGCAACAGCGGCACTTCTCCGCTCCATGGAATATTACCCCATTCCAAACTACCATCCCTCCATTTCCCCAAACTACTTCTTAAATCACAACCAAATCTTCGCCTTGAAGCCAGACATGATGCCTTAAGCTGTATTGATAATTTAACCAAACAGCACACTCACAAATTATCTACGTTGATGGTTCTGTTCACCAATCCACTGGTGCAGCTGGTAGTGATGCTGTTGTCATACAGAGTGATGGCTCTCTTAAAGAAATTGGAGCACGCATCAATAACTGGGCCTCTACCCTTCAAACAGAACTGTTTGCCATACTCCTTGCACTCAAATGCGTCCATGTATCTAAGGTTGACTCTCTAATTGTAACTGATTCTCTGTCATCCATAAATGCTCTCAACTCATCAAGTATAACTTGTAGCATGCTCGTGTCAGAAGCCAGGCACAGGTATGGTAGGATTGTGGATAGTAGAGTCAGAGTGCACATGCTGTGGATTCCATCTCACATTGGTCTTCAGATGCATGATAGAACTGATAAATTGGCTAAGTTTTATGCTTTCAAAAAGGGGGTAGATTACAATCTTGGCTTGTCAGTTAGCAGTTTGAGAACAATAATACGAAAAGAACTTCAACTGAATTTCATTGACTTAAGACTCAGGGAGATTGATACCAGTCAGTCCATCTATCATCATTCTATCATGCAGGAGGAGCCACATGTCTATGGTGCATCCAACAAAATAACCAGGCTCTTGGATGTCACTACCGCCCGCCTCCGGCTGGGTTACAAGTATCTTTGGCAGGTTAAATCACAACCACCAGATGTAGACCAAACAAAATGTAAACTTTGCCAGTTGGATTATTGTCACACCCTGCGTCATTATGTACTGAAGTGCGATAAAATTAATGAATTCAGAGACAACTCACTCAGAAATATTCAAGATATGTCAAAGTATTTTATCCACAGTGGTATATTACAGACCATTCTGGAAAAATACCCTGACTTTGCTCCCTGTAAATAAAGCATTGCCACGTGTGTGTGTGTGTGTGTATGTATGTGTATTGATTACCATTTTGTCCTATGCACATGTCGATTGAAAACTGTGCCTGTTGTATGTGCGTGTGTGTGTGTGTGTGTGTATGTATGTATATATGTGTGTGTATGTGTAATTTGTTCATGATTCTAACTATATTTGATGTGATTATGATTCATTACCTTTGTAACTTGTCATGAGAGTGACCAGCTCTACCTGGAGCTCATTACCTTTGTAACTTGTCATGATTATGACCAGCTCTAGTTCATTACCGCTGTAACTTGTTCAGCTATCAATACTTTGGAGTCCAGTCAATGGACCAATTATGTACCTCTGTAATCTTTTGACTACCGCCCACAGGATGGGTATGGGGTGCATAATAAAGATATTAAACTAAGAGAGAGAGATGAAAACTCTCATGAGCTACAGCATTTAGCCACACTCAGAGAACAGACTTCAGCATGGAGTTATTCAATCAGAGAAGGAATCCAACAATAGCAAAGAATCCAAGCAATAGCAAAGAACTACAGACCGATAGCGCTAACGTCCCATATCATAAAAATCTTTGAAAGGGTTCTAAGAAGCAAGATCGCCACCCATCTAGATACTCATCAGTTAAACAACCCAGGGCAGTATGGGTTTAGAGCAGGTCGCGTCTGTCTGTCCCAGTTACTGGACCACTATGACAAGGTCCTGGATGCTCTAGAAGACAAACAAAATGCAGATGTAATATACACAGACTTTGCTAAAGCCTTTGACAAGTGTGACCATGGTGTAATAACGCACAAAATGCGTGATAATGGAATAACAGGAAAAGTTGGTAGATAGATCTATAATTTCCTAACAAATAGAACACAAAGAGTAGTAGTCAACAGAGTAAAGTCTGAGGCGGCTACGGTGAAAAGCTCTGTTCCACAAGGCACAGTACTTGCTCCCATCCTGTTCCTCATCCTCATATCTGACATAGACAGGGATATAAGCCACAGCGCCGTGTCTTCATTTGCAGATGACACCCGAATTTGCATGTCAGTGTCGTCCTCCATTGAAGACACTGCAAGACTCCAGGTGGACATCAACCAAATCTTTAAATGGGCCGCAGAAAACGATATGAAATTCAATGATGAGAATTTTCAATTACTCCGATATGGAAAACGTGAGGAAATTAAAACTACATCGGAGTATAAAACACATTCCAACCACACAATAAAACAAAAAACTAATGCAAAAGACCTAGGAGTAATCATGTCATAGGATCTCACCTTCAAATACCATAACATTGTATCAATCGCATCTGCTAGAAAAATGACAGGATGGATAATGAGAACCTTCAAAACTAGGGATGCCAAGCCCATGATGACACTCTTCAGGTCGCTTGTTCTATCTAGGCTGGAATATTGCTGCACACTAACGGCACTTTTCAAGGCAGGTGAAATTGCTGACCTAGAAAATGTGCAGAGAACCTTCACCGCACGCATAACTACGATAAAACACCTCAATTACTGGGAACGCTTGAAGTTCATAAACCTGTACTCCCTTGAATGCAGGCGGGAAAGATACATGTTTATATACACTTGAAAAATCCTAGAGAAATTAGTACCAAACTCCCTATGAAAGCAAAAGACTCGGCAGACGATGTAACATCCCCCCAATGAAAAGCAGGGGTGCCACTAGAACGATAAGAGACAACACAATAAGTGTCAGGGGCCCAAGACTGTTCAACTGCCTCCCAGCATACATCAGGGGATTACCAATGACCCCTGGCTGTCTTCAAGCAGGCACTGACAGGCACCTAAAGTCAGTACCTGACCAGCCGGGCTGCGGTTCGTACGTCGGGTTGCGTGCGGCCAACAGTAACAGACTGGTTGATCAGGCCCTGATCCACCATGAGGCCTGGTCACAGACCGGGCCGCAGGGCGTTGACCCCGGAACCCTCTCCAGGTATACACACAATAAGCCGCACATAGGAGAAAGAAACGTATGACGACGTTTCGGTCCAAATCGGACCAAAACGTCGTCATAAATTTATTGGTGGTATGAGTGAGACACTTGTAAACAACCTGAGCTCCGGGGTGACTGGGGAGGCATGGGGCGGGGTGACTGGGGAGGCATGG
>WNWK01055635.1:0-11222 GCA_009830355.1 Cherax destructor
ATCACAGTACATAACAACAGTATGGGACACAGTAGCACACAGGCGTACTGGCCAGGTTGTGGCAGCCACATCACAGTACATAACAACAGTAGGGACACAGTAGCACACAGGCGTACTGGCCAGGTTGTGGCAGCCACATCACAGTACATAACAACAGTAGGGACACAGTAGCACACAGTCGTACTGGCCAGGTTGTGGCAGCCACATCACAGTACATAACAACAGTATGGGACACAGTAGCACACAGGCGTACTGGCCAGGTTGTGGCAGCCACATCACAGTACATAACAACAGTAGGGACACAGTAGCACACAGTCGTACTGGCCAGGTTGTGGCAGCCACATCACAGTACATAACAACAGTATGGGACACAGTAGCACACAGTCGTACTGGCCAGGTTGTGGCAGCCACCACCAAAATTCTTATTGTCAAGATATCGAATCATCCAAGTTGACAGTTTTTATTTTCTTCACCGAGAGTTTTTTTTTTTTTTGTGTGTAATGATAAATGTTTTTGTCATCATTGAAGAGGTGAGAGAAATGTATATGTGAAAACTGAGAGAATAATTTAATAATTAATGCTAATTATATTAAAAGTTTATTAAGATTTGTAAGAATATCTTCTATGTCATAACCACAAGTCTCTCAAGTTAGTCACTTTTTCACATATTTACATATTTTCCCAAAAGACATCAAAAAACATATTGTAATTCTCATTCCATTGTCTTAAGAAAATTTATATTATGTAATCAAGAATTTTGCTAATTCTTTTACGATACTTATAGAGTATTTTTAATTTAAGCAATGGTGTGGGAGAGTGTAGACGTGCTTATGAGAATGTGTACACATGTACTCACTTAATTATGGTTGCAGGGGTCGAGACTCAGCTCCTGGCCCCGCCTCTTCACTGTCCGCTAATGGGACTCTTCTCTCCCTGCTCCATGAGCATTATCATACCTCGTCTTAAAGCTATGTATGGTTCCTATGTATGGTTTCTAAATTACAAATTTTGTAATTTAGAAAAATCCTCTGATTTATCCACTGATGAAATTAATATTAATAAGGGGATGGTATATAGCTCAATGTTAAAACAAAATATTCCCAATTGCCCTCAAAGATTTTTTAAGTCTTATGATACACTTTTGAATAATAAAAAATTGTGCCTTGCTAAAGCAGATAAAATAAATGCAATAGTAATTATGAAAGAAATTGATTACCAAGATAAAATTAATAACCTCCTAGATGATTTTGAAACCTATTCTAAACTTGGGAAGAATCCCTTAGAAACTGTTAACAGCAATTTCAATAAAACAATAAAACATCTATTGAAAGGCAAAGATGAATTAATTAAAAAATTTACTTCCACCAATCCATCTTTACCTTATATGTATGGATTAATAAAAACACACAAACCTGGTAATCCTGTTAGACCAATTATTAGCTCCATAGGTTCAGTTTCTTATAAACTTTCTAAATGGCTTGTTGATATTTTAAGCCCAATTGTTGGAAAAATTTCTAATTTTAATGTTAAAAACAATTTAGATTTAGTTGATAAATTAAGCACCTTGACTGATTTAAATTATTTCAAAATGGTTAGTTTTGATGTTACCTCCTTGTTTACTAAAGTTCCAGTTGATGATTTACTAAGTTTCTTATCTGAAGAACTGGTTAATTACGATTTACCATTGCCAATTCCTACTGTCATTAAACTTATTAAACTTTGTATTGTTGATGCAAAATTTGTATTTAATGATGAGTTTTACACTCAGAAGTTTGGTATGGCAATGGGAAATCCTCTTTCACCTGGAATTTTTCGAAACAAAATTGCTTAACACAATCCTTCCCAATAGAGCTAAGTGGTATAGATATGTTGATGATATTTTGTGCCTTATGCCTAAGAATGTAGACAAACCATTTCCTTGTTAAATTAAATAGCTTAGCTCATTCTATAAATTTTACTGTTGAATTCGAAGTAAATAACTCATTGCCCTTCCTAGAAGTTTTTATTATTAAGGGTAACATTGATTTTAAATTTAAAATTTACAGAAAACCTACAAATAATTGTTCCTATGTACACTATTATTCTTCACATCAAGATAGAGTTAAAGTGTCGGTTTTCTCTTCAATGTTTTTGAGAGCTTTACGCATTTGTAGTCCAGAGTTCATAGATGAAGAAATCTCTAAAATTTATGAAATAGCTAATGATTTAAAATACCCAAGAAAGGTAATTGATAAATCTTTTAAATTAGCTAGAAATACTTTTTACAATCCAAAAAGGAACAACCAACCTTATTCAACTAAAAATATGTTGGTTCTCCCTTACCATGAAAACTTGGTTGATATGCCTTCCTTTCTTAACAATTTTAATATCAAAGTTGTTTTTAAAAATCTTGATACAGTAAAAAGACTTTTGATAAAAAATTCCCCCCAAAATGCTGACGGATGTGTGTATAAGATTCCTTGTAAAATATGCGATAAAGTTTATTACGGTCAAACTGGTAAAAGTCTTGAACTAAGATTAAAACAACATAAATATAGCATTAGAACTGGACAAGATTCTAATGCTCTATTTATTCATGTGAGAGATTTTAACCATCCAATTGATTTTTAAAATGCTGAGAAAGTTGTATCAAGCAAGTCCATGGTTGAGAGGAATATAATAGAATCATGTTTCATTAAAAGTAGTTTTGAAAATAATATGAATATTTCTTTTGGTTTATATAAATTGGATTCATTTATAATTAATAAAATTTGGGAAGAATTTAATGATAAATTGGACTAATCTTAATTCTTGGGAAGAGTTTCAGGTCCTTTCTTATGTTCCTCTTCACAGAGTCGTGAGATGTTACGCTACTGTGAGGTGTTGTCTTTGTTAGTGTGATGTGACTGTGAGGTGTATTCTGCCCCTTTATAAGCCTTCTTGTCATGTTTCTTTTATAGTTCCTTGATAATGTGAGTAGTCATGAAAGCGCTTGGAATTCCTCTATTTTTTCATAGTGGTTGTCTTGCATATTTTGATATCACCTGTTTACTGTGATCTTTTGATATATATATATATATATATATATATATATATATATATATATATATATATATATATATATATATATATATATATATATATATATATATATATATATATATATTATTAACACATCGGCCGTTTCCCACTAAGACAGGGTGGCCCAACAAAGAAAAACTTTCATCATCATTCACTCCATCACTGTCTTGCCAGAGGCGTGCTTACACTACAGCTACAAAACTGCAACATTAACACCCCTCCTTCAGAGTGCCGGCACTGTACTTCCCATCTCCAGGAATCAAGTCCGGCCTGCCGGTTTCCCTGAATCCCTTCATAAATGTTACCTTGCCTACACTCCAACAGCACGTCAAGTTCTAAAAACCATTTGTCTCCATTCGCTCCTATCTAACACGCTCATGCACGCTTGCTGGAAGTCCAAGCCTCTCGCACACAAAACCTCCTTAACCCCCTCCCTTCAACCTTTTCTAGTCCGACCCCTACCCCGCCTTCTTTGCACTACAGATTTATACACTCTCGGAGTCATTCTATTTTGCTCCATCCTTTCTATATGTCCAAACCATCTCAACAACCCCTCCTCAGCTCTCTGGATAATAGTTTTGGTAATCCCACACCTCCTCCTAATCTCCAAACTATGGATTCTCTGCATTATATTCACACCACACATTGCCGTCAAACACGACATCTCCACTGCCTCCAGCCTTCTCCTTGTTAAAACATTCACAACCCATGTCTCACACCCATACAAGAGTGTTGATATAACTATACTCTCATACATTCCCCTCTTTGCTTTCATGGATAAAGTTCTCTGTCTCCACAAGCTCCTCAGTACACCACTCACTTTTTTCCCCTCGTTAATTCTATGATTCACCTCATCCTTCATATACCCATCTGCTAACACATCCACTCCCAAATATTTGAACACATTCACCTCCTCCATACTCTCTCCCTCCAATCTGATATCCAATCTTCCGTTATCTAATTTTTTTGTTATCCTCATCACCTTACTCTTTCCTATATTTACTTTTAATATCCTCTTTTACATACCCTACCAAACTCATCCACCAACCTCTGCAACTTCTCTTCAGAATCCCCCAAAAGCACAGTGTCATCAGCAAAGAGCAACTGTGACAACTCCCACTTTGTGTTAGATTCTATATCTTTTAACCCCACACCTCTTGCAAACACCCGAGCATTCACTTCTCTTACAACTCCATCTATAAATATATTAAACAACCACAGTGACATCACACATCCCTGTCTAAGGCCTACTTTTATTGGGAAATAATCTCCCTCTCGCCTACATACTCTAACCTGTGCCTCACTATCCTAGTAAAAAAATTTCACCGCTTTCAATAACCTACCTCCTATTCCATACATTTGCAACATGTGCTACATTGCCCCTCTATCCACCCTATCATATGCCTTTTCAAAATCCATAAATGCCACAAACACCTCTTTACCCTTATCTAAATATTGTTCACCTATATGTTTCACTGCAAACACTTGGTCTACACACCCCCTACCCTTCCTAAAGCCTCCTTGTTCATCCGCTATCCTGCTCTCCGTCTTACTTCTAATTCTTTCAATAATAACTCTACCATACACTTTACCAGGTATACTCAACAGACTTATTCCCCTATAATTTTTACACTCTCTTTTGTCCCCTTTGCCTTTATACAAAGGAATTATGCATGCTCTCTGCCAATCCCTAGGTACCTTACCCTCTTCCATGCATTTATTAAATAAAAACAAAAACTACTCTAAAACTATATCCCCACCTGCCTTTAACATTTCTATCTTTATCCCATCAATCCCAGCTGCTTTACCCCCTTTCATTCTACTCACTGCCTCACGAACTTCCCCCACACTCACAACTGGTTATTCCTCACCCCTATAAGATGTTATTCCTCCTTGCCCTATACACGAAATCACAGCTTCCCTATCATCATCAACATTTAACAATTCCTCAAAATATTCCCTCCATCTTCCCGATACCTCTAACTCTCCATTTAATAACTCTCCTCTCCTATTTTTAACTGACAAATCCATTCTTTCCCTAGGTTTTCTCAACTTGTTAATCTCACTCCAAGACTTTTTCTTATTTTCAACAAAATTTGTTGATAGCATCTCACCCACCCTCTCATTTGCTCTCTTTTTACACTGCTTTACCACTCTCTTAACCTCTCTTTTTCTCTCCATATACTCCTCCCTCCTTGCATCACTTCTACTTTGTAAAAACCTCTCATATGCTAACTTTTTCTCTCTTACTACTCTCTTTACATCATCATTCCACCAATCGCTCTTCTTCCCTCCCGCACCCACTTTCCTATAACCACAAACTTCTGCTGAACACTCTAGCACTATATTCTTAAACTTACCCCATACCTCTTCTACCCCACTGATTATACTCTCACTAGCCCATCTGTCCTCCAACAGTTGTTTATATCTTACCCTAACTGCCTCCTCCTTTAGTTTATAAATCTTCACTTCTCTCTTACTTGCTGTTTCCATTGTCCTTGTATCCCATCTACCTTTTACTCTCACTGTAGCTACAACTAAAAAGTGATCTGATATATCTGTGGCCCCTCTATAACATGTACATCCTGAAGTCTACCCAACAGTCTTTTATCTACCAATATGTAGTCCAACAAACTACTGTCATTACGCCCTACATCATATCTTGTATACTTATTTATCTTCTTTTTTCTGAAAATATGTATTACCTATAACCAAACCCCTTTCTATACAAAGTTCAATCAAAGGGCTCCCATTATCATTTACACCTGGTACCCTAAACTTACCTACCACACCCTCTCTATATGCTTCTCCTACTTTAGCATTTAGGTCCCCTACCACGATTACTCTCTCACTTGGCTCAAAAGTTCCTACACACTCGCTTAACATCTCCCAAAATCTCTCTCCTTTACACTCCTCTCTTCTCCAGGTGCATACACACTTATTATGACCCACTTTTCACATCCGACCCTTATTTTAATCCACATAATCCTTGAATTTATACATTTATGTACCCTCTTCCCTCTCCATAACTGATACTTCAACATTATTGCTACCCCTTCCTTAGCTCTAACTCTCTCAGATACTCCTGACTTAATCCCATTTATTTCTCCCCACTGAAACTCGCCTACCCCCTTCAGCTTTGTTTCGCTTAGGGCCAGGACATCCAACTTCTTTTCATTCATAACATCAGCAATCATCTCTTTCTTATCATCCGCACTACATCCACGCACATTCAAACATCCCAATTTTATGAAGTTTTTCCTTGTCTTCTTTTTAGTAATTTATACATATATGGGAGAAAATTACATCTATATTAAGACAAGAATACCAATAAAATATCCTTCTTGAAAGATATGTCAGTCTGGTATAACAGGTGGGAAAATAAAATGGGTGAGTTGGATGGGGCTCTCCTGGAGGACAGTGCCCCAGACGGTGCTAGTGGTGTCCTGGAGGACAGTGCTCTAGAGTGTGCTAGTGTTGTCCTGTAGGACAGTGCACCAAATTGAGATAGGGGCCCTGATGATGAAACAGGTAGAGATAACATTGTACAATTTACAGAGGTACAAAGTAGCAATACTCCTGGAAGTGGAACAAAAGGGTATGATGCCTCAGGGAACAGTGTTGACACATTACCAGTAAAAACTGGTGGAAGCAGTGATGTCCACACAGGGTGGTAGGTAGAGGGGAAACAGGAAAAAATGCACCAGCAGGGAACGCAGCCACAAAAAATCCCAGCAAACAAAATTCTAATCTATGCAAATTCTATGCCTTGGGTATCTGCAGGCATGGTATATCTGGTAAAACAGGTGGGACATGCACTTTTGACCATCCCAAAAATTGCCGCACCCATGAGAAAACAGGAGAGTGCATCCCCCCTTTCTGTAACTTATTTCACCCCAAAATGTGTCACTTGACAGTACATGAAAGACAATGCTACAACGTATACTGCCAGGCACATCATCTAAAGGGGACAAGCAGACACAGACCAGCAGGACTATGGGAAACAAAAGAGGGGAGCCATAACCTCTCCAGTCATTGGCCTCCACCCCAGAACAACGGATATTAATACCAGCAAATAAAAAACCCTAAATTCCATCAATATAATGATATTTATCTTTGCAAATATACAGGGTCTAAAGCCATCAACAAAAAAAAATCCTTACATCAAGGGACTGCTCACGGAGTCAAATGCAATGATTGCAGCTTTCACAGAGACTCGCATAAAGGATCATTTTGACAACGAAATATGGATCCCAGGGTATAATAAGTAAAGGACCCCAATGGAAATAAGTCACTCTGACTTTTTGGGTTATCCTAGGTTCTCTACACATATGCTGCTATGTATGATAATCTATGTAAATGTATTTGTGTATACCTGAATAAACTTACTTATTCAGATGCGACAGACTAAATAGGCAACAAGGGGGCAAGGAGTTGTACATCACAGAATCGCTCATTTGCTCAGAACTACTAAACACCTCAAATGATGTAGTTGAAGTATTGCAGTAAAGATTGATATAATTCCAAAACCTTGTCATTGTGGCTGTATACAAGCCTCAGGTTGCAACTTCCCAGCAATTCCAGGAACAGCTTTTGAAAATTGACCACTGTCTGGAAATCTTCCAACTCTTGACCCAAACATCTTGCTACTGGGAGGTTTAAACTTGAAACACCTAAAATGGAGGAAAATAGCAAATAATATTTTAGCAGAGATCACCCCAGGAGGCAGCTCAGATGAAAATTCACACACACACACGAGCTATTAAATCTCTGCACCAAATTCATCTTAAACCAGCAAATATTAGAGCCTGCAAGACTAAAAAATACGTAGAACCTCATCTCCACTATGACAATCTGATACGTGATATAACAATATCAAAGACAATTCACTCAGATCACAACATAATAGAGGTACAGACATGTATGCACAGGGCTCCTGACCAGCAAAATGTGATCAGTTATGAGGGTGCCTTCACAAAATTCAACTTCAATAACAAAAACATACACTGGGAACAAGTCAACCATTTGCCTGGAAAAAATGAACTCTGTGGCACTTGAGATCTGCTCATGGCACATTCAATTAAGAAAAAAGAAAGAGAAGATGCAAACTAGAAAGGAAGAGACGCTCCCTATACAGGCGAAGATGAAGAATCATAGAGCTGCTGAGAGAGGCCAATATATCTGTAATATGAAGAGAGGCACTGATCAGAGAAATAACAAATATCGAACTTAAGCTTAATTGTAATTATTGTCTAAATGTAAAACACATATCCCATTTTTTTTACAGAGAAATAAATCTTGAATTGAATTGAATCTTACAGGAGACAAGAATCTCAGGAAGAACTAAAAGTCATAAAGGAAATTGAAAACAAATTCTTCTCTTATGCCAAATCTAGGCGAAATCAGACCTACACAGATGACAGCAAAGAGTTAGTTAGTTTAATATATTTATAATGCACCACATACCCATCCTGTGGGCAGTAGTCAAAAGATTACAGAGGTACATAATGGGTCCAGGGACTGGACCCCAAAGTTTTGATAGCAAAGAAATGAGTGAGATACTGAAGTCCCAATACAACTCAGTTTTCAGCGAGCCGTTAACAAGACTAAAAGGTCAGCAATCTAAATGAATCTTTATGACTGAGACCCAAAATTTGATTATCTCAAAAGTCTGATATTATCCTAACATCACAAGACTTCGAAAAGGCAATAAATGACATGCCCATGCACTCTGCCCCAGGCCCAGACTCATGGAATTCCGTGTTCATCAAGAACTGCAAGAAGCCACTGTCACGTGCCTTCAGCATTATGGAGAGGGAGCATGGACACAGGGGTCATCCCACACACTGGGCGCCTGTGACGAGCGGTGTACCGCAGGGGTCAATCCTAGGACCAGTGCTATTCTTGGTATATGTAAATGACATGACGGACGGGATAGACTCAGAAGTGTCTCTGTTCGCAGATGATGTGAAATTAATGAGGAGAATCACATCGGAAGAGGACCAAGCAGGACTTCAAACAGACCTGGACAAGCTTGACATCTGGTCTAGCAACTGGCTTCTCGAATTTAATCCCACCAAATGCAAAGTCATGAAGATCGGAGAAGGGCAAAGAAGACCGCTGACAGAGTACAGGCTAGGTGGACAAAGGCTACAAACCTCGTCAAAGGAGAAAGACCTTGGGGTGAGTATAACGCCAAGCACGTCTCCGGAGGCACACATCAACCAGATAACTGCGGCAGTATATGGGCGACTGGCAAACCTAAAATTAGCGTTCCCTGACCTTAACAAGGAATCGTTCAAGACACTGTACACCGTGTACGTCAGGCCCATACTAGAGTATGCAGCACCAGTCTGGAACCCACACCTGGTCAAGCACGTCAAGAAACTAGAGAAAGTGCAAAGTTTGCGACAAGGCTAGTTCCACAACTCAGGGGACTGTCCTATGAAGAAAGGTTGAGGGAAATAGGACTAACAACACTGGAGGAGAGAAGGGTTAGAGGAGACATGATAACGACATACAAAATACTGCGGGGAATCGACAAGGTGGATAGTGACAGGATGTTCAAGAGAGGGAACACAGAAACAAGGGGGCACAACTGGAAGCTGAAGACTCAGATGAGTCAAAGGGATGTTAGGAAGCATTTCTTCAGCCATAGAGTAGTCAGGAAGTGGAATAGTCTAGCGAATGATATAGTGGAGGCGGGAACCATACATAGTTTTAGGACAAGGTATGATAAAGCTCATGGAGCAGGGAGAGCAGAGACCCAGTAGCGGACAGCGAAGAGGCGGGGCCAGGAGCTGAGTCTCGACCCCTGCAGCCACAATTAGGTGAGTACACTCGTTAAAAACAACAGACATAGCCCCACTCCACAAAAGTGGCAGTAAAACAATTGCAAAGAACTACAGACCGATAGCATTAACATCCATATCATAAAAATGTTTGAGTGGGATCTAAGAAGCAACCACCTAGATACCCATCAATTACACAACCCAGGGCAACACGGGTTTAGAGCAGGTCGCTCCTGCCTGTCCCAGCTCCTGGACCATTATGACAAGGTCCTGGTGTAAAAGCGCACAAAATGCATAATAAGGGAATAGCAGGAAAAGTTGGTAGATGGATCTATAACTTCCTAACAAATAGAACACAAAAAGTAATAGTAAACAAAGTAAAGTCTGAGGCAGCTACGGTGAAAAGCTGTTCCACAAGGCACAGTACTCGCTCCTATTCTATTCCTCATCCTCATTTCTGGAATAGACAGAGATGGAAGCCATAGCTCCGTGTCTTCCTTTGCGAATAACACCCGAATTGCCATGAGTGTGACCTCCATCGAAGACACTGCAAGACTCCAAGAGGACATCAACCAAATCTTCAAATGGGCCACTATAAACAATATGAAGTTCAATGAAGAGAAATTTCAACTAAGATATGCAAAACTCAAGGAAAATAAAACTGTATCAGGGTATACAACAAATTCCAACCATACAATAGAGCAAAAAAGAAATGTGAAGGACCTGGGAGTGATAATGTCGGAGGATGTCACCTTCAAAGACCACAACAATGTATCTACCTCATCTGCTAGAAAAATGATAGGATGGATAATGAGAACTTTCAAAACTAGGGACACAAAGCCAATGATATTTATCTTCAAATTGCTTGTTCTCTCTAGGCTGGAATACTGCAGATAGATTTAGATTTTGCCACCGAAGTGGCTAGTTTATTGTGCACCCCATATCCATCCTGTGGACGGTAGCGCAAGAACATATGGATACACAAAAGGCCTAGGCACTAGGCCCCAAAAGGGTTAACAATTGTACATTTGGATTTACGTATATCTACATTTCACTTATCTGTTACAAGCAAATTTAGGAAATTTGCTTAGTATAACTGGTATCTTATTTTCATTAATAAGATATTTTGACATGTCACATAGGTTATTATACTGTCTATCTCTGAATTCCTCAATAAGTGGACAATTAAGCACATAGTGTTCAAGACAGTGACCATATGCCTGATCACATAATTTGCATTTAGTTTGATCATCATCTGTGTGTCTCCCAAACTGCCAGAAGTACTTGTAGCCAAGCCTAAGCCTGGCCACTACAACATCAGTCAGTCTGTTCACATTGCAAGTTGCTCCATAAACATGCTTATCTATGTTC
>WNWK01055636.1:0-11222 GCA_009830355.1 Cherax destructor
ACTTTGAAGACTGTCACATGCAGCATTCTCCACCTGACCCAGCATTCTCCACTTGACCCAGCATTCTCCACCTGACCCAGCATTCTCCACCTGACTCAGCATTCTCCACCTGACTAAATCCTATAAATACTCATGTATCTTTTATCCAGGTAGATCTGTTTGTGACTCGATAAAGGCCACTGCGTGGGCGAAACGTTGTCAATAAAGGATCACATTATACTGCTTATGTGTTTATTTTTCCATTGTGTCGGTATTTTATACCATTTATTTCCAGTATTTATAGTCTTTATTTATCCCACTTAGTGGGATAAATAAAGACTATAAATTTGCTGTAGTGGGGGAGTGTTATGGGGGTGCTGCCTTGGGTATATGTTCTTGCTCCTTCACTCTGTGGCCCCTAGCTTCCTTGCAGTGCTCTTCTTTCTTAGTATTTGACTACCTTCACTACTACCTCTCTTGCTCCCGTCCCTGTCTGCTGGACTATATATAGTGCTTCCTCCTCTCCATTTTGTTTGTGGGACTTTGTAAATGGTCTAAGTCGGACCGAAACGCCGTCGTAAACTCCTCTCTTCAACGTGCAGGTTATTTGTGTATAAGTAATATGCAATGGCGTCAAAAACTAGTAAAGTGTGGAAGTATTTCCTGCAACAATCACATGACGTGGCGCAGTGTCTTTTGTGCAAAAAAAGATTATTCACGAAAGGTATGTGGAACTACATCTTTGAAGAACCATTTAAAATCAATGCATAAAGAACAGTTTGAAGAATTAGAAGTAGAAGAAAAAATGCAGTCAAAGGAGAAACCAAAGACGGAAAAGACTCCTTTGCAAAAAATAAAGAACATAAGAACATAAGAATGGAGGAACACTGCAGAAGGCCTACTGGCCCATACAAGGCAGGTCCTTATCAAAACCACCACTACATAAGAATTTACTCCCGTACTCACGACACCAGTCAAATCCAGCCCCTCCCACTCACATATTTGTCATATCTCAAGTCTTTTTCACATTCAGTATGATCAAGCTCTACTTCACCTAGTTTATAAATTCGAGGGATATTTTCATTACCAAGGACCTTACACTTGTCCACATTGAACTTCATCTGCCACTTTTCAGACCAAGACATTAATTTGTCCAAATCCTCCTGGAGTTCACTGGTATCCTCCTCAGAATGAATCATACGGCCTATTTTTGTATCATCAGCAAATTTACTCATGTCACTTGCAATT
The DNA here is from genome assembly GCA_009830355.1 of Cherax destructor. Taxonomy (NCBI): domain Eukaryota; kingdom Metazoa; phylum Arthropoda; class Malacostraca; order Decapoda; family Parastacidae; genus Cherax; species Cherax destructor. The sequence goes on from WNWK01055636.1 coordinate 1,228, forward strand.
CCTTCATCAAGGTCATTTATGTAAATTATGAACAACAATGGGCCTAAAACTGATCCTTGTGGAACGCCACTAGTGACTAATCCCCATTCAGATTTGACCCCATTAATGGAAACTCTCTGCTTTCTATTGGTAAGCTATGCCTCTATCCATGCTAGAACTTTACCTCCTATACCATGAGCTGCCACCTTTCTTAAGAGTCTCTTGTGAGGTACTCTATCGAAGGCCTTACTGAAATCCAAGTAAACTATATCATATTCTTTATCACTGTCTACTGCCTCAAATGTTTTATTGAAAAACGTCAGTAAATTTGTCAGGCAGGAACGACCTCTCGTGAACCCATGCTGAGATTCATTAATCAAATTATGTTCTTCAAGGTGACTTCTAATAATATCAGCTATAATTGACTCTAATAATTTGCCTACTATAGATGTGAGGCTTATTGGACGGTAATTTGTTGGAATTGACTTATCCCCTGATTTGAATATAGGAACTACATTAGCTATCTTCCACTTCTCTGGCACAACACCAGTTAGGATGGACGTATTAAACACATTCGTTAATAGCTGACCTGGGCAGTGGCCGGACTTCATGGAACGAAGTTGAAGATCAAGAAAACGAATGGAGAGTTAGAAACGATGAAGAAGAAAGAGACTGCTGTGGAAACTGTTGTAGAAACATCGAATGCCTTCTCCGTGCTACCCGATGAATGTGAGTCGACTACTGGGAACGTCACGACGAACGGCACCAAGGAAGGTAAAATCATTGTTGTTGTTGGGGATAGCCAGGTTAGGTATATGGATAGGGCATTCTGCTTGAAGGATAAGAGTAGGAGACAGAAGGTTTGCTTTCCTGGGGCTGGGATGGAGGATATTGTTAGCCGGCTTGACATCATGAACGGTAATGGGATCAATCCTATTATCTGCCTCAGTGCTGGAGGCAATGATGTAGGCAAGCGTAGAAGTGAGGATTTAGTTAGAAGGTACAGGACAGCAATAGACATAATTAGGAAGAAGGGGGGGCGCCCTGTTATATGTGGCATTTTGCCAAGAAGGGGTGTTGGAAATGAATGGCTGTCCAGAGCGATTGGTATAAATTTCTGGCTGGACAAACACTGTAAGGATAATGCAGTCCCATTCATTGACAACTGGGACCACTTCTATGGCCGAAATGACATGTATGCCAGGGATGGGGTTCACTTATCCAGGGCAGGTGTAGAATTTCTCTCTAGCTCAGTTGAGGATGTTGTTAGGGCTTTAAACTAGGATTAGTTAGAGGTATGGGTTTAGGAATGGTGAATAATGAGGGTCAAAATATTGATTCAGGCTCTGATATCATAAATCTTAACAATACCAGTAATCGAGTAACACAGGGTAATAATAGTAACAGAAATTGTGTAAAACAAAAGCTGAATATGAAAAAGGTTCACAAGAAGATACATCTCAATGTATTTTACACTAACTGTCGAAGCGCCAGAAATAAAATTAACGAATTACGTTTGGTAGCATGTGCTGGGAACTTTGATGTCATTGCAATAACTGAAACATGGTATAATATAAAGAGTCGGGATATGATTGCTGAGTGTCATATTCAGGGGTTCAAGTTGTTCCATGTAGATAGATATAATGGGAAAGGGGGTGGAGTTGCATTATATGTACGAGAAAATATAAATTGCTGCATAAAAACAGGCATAAAAATAGATGGATCATTAATAGAATCTGTTTGGGTAGAGTTTCTAGAAGGTCAAGAAAAACTGATTCTAGGTGTAATATACCGACCTCCAAGCTTGGATCACGATAGAAGGAGACTTCTTTGGGACGAAATTGTTAGGGCTTCTAGACACAATAAAGTAGTGATAGTAGGGGATTTTAACTTTAGTCAAATTGACTGGACTTCTTTTGACTGTTTTCTGAAGCAGTGTGTGACGGAGCCTACCAGAGGTAATAATTTGCTCGACCTGTTAATTTCTGGAATCTCATTTACGTCTTCTTGTGTAAAGACTGACAAAAAATAGTCATTAAATAGAGAACACATTTCCAGTTCGTTATCCGTCAGCTGTCTATTCCCAATTTTCAGATGTCCTACCTTTTCCCTCACCTTCATCCTATACACTTGAAAGAACCCTTTTGGATTAGTCTTTGATTCATTAGCAACCTTAATATCATAGTCACGTTTAGCCTTTCTAATCCCATTTTTTACTTCTCTTTTCAACTGAACATATTGGTCAATAAGGTTAACATCTCCTCTTTTGATGCGCCTATAAATTCCTCTTTTCTCCCCTAATATATGTTTTAGCCTCCTGTTAATCCATTTGGGATCGTTATTATTTGACCTAAATTCTCTCTGGGGAATAAATATACTCTGTGCACGTTGTACATTATTAAGGAAAAAATCATAAACGCAGATCCCATCGTAATCGTTAGCTAGATTACCCCAGTCGAGATTAGACAGGTGTTCTCAAAGTCCAATATAATCGGCAGAACGAAAATCAGGAACTTTTACCGTATTATCCCTATTCCCGTATTCCCAGGTAATATTAAAAGTAATGGATTTGTGATCACTTGCGCCAAACTCTTCAGTGATCTCCGGATTATTTACAAGGGTTTCTTTATTTGACAAGACTAGGTCGAGCAAATTATTACCTCCGGTAGGCTCCGTCACACACTGCTTCAGAAAACAGTCCTGAACTACTCCCATAAAGTCACTGGACTCCAGATTACTGGTCAAAGAAGTCCAGTCAATTTGACTAAAGTTAAAATCCCCTACTATCACTACGTTATTGTGTCTAGAAGCCCTAACAATTTCGTCCCAAAGAAGTCTCCCTCTATCGTGATCCAAGCCTGGAGGTCGGTATATTACACCTAGAATCAGTTTTTCTTGACCTTCTAGAAACTCTACCCAAACAGATTCTGTTAATGATCCATCTATTTTTATGATTAATGATCCATCTATTTTTATGACAGACTTAAGGCAAAGGAATGTGGGATCATATTACCAGAGTGCAAAACTGTGGGATGCTTCTAACCCTAATTCAAAGAAACTGGATAAATGTGTCGCAGAAATGCTAGTTATGGATGATTTACCCTTCAGCCATGTTGAGGACATTGTATTCATGAGACTGATGGCTGAAGCTGCTCCACAATATAAGATAAAGCAGCTAAACTTGTATTCCTCATTGACATGCAATGATATGTACGAGTTTGTTTTCAACATTAACAATAACAAGGACAGTAATAGGTATAGTGGTAAAACAGAATGGAGCAGGAAGGGTAAAGAGAAAGGAGGGTCTTTAAAAGTGTATTATACAAATAGTCGTAGTGCTAGGAATAAGATGGACGATTTGAGATTAGTTGCAAGTGCAGGTAACATTGATGTATTTGCCATAACTGAGACGTGGTTCAATACGAAAAATAGGGACATGCCTGCTGAATGTCATATACAGGGTTTTAAATTGTTCCAAGTAGACAGAAGTTTCGGGAAGGGGGGTGGAGTGGCACTGTATGTCCGAGATCACTTGAACTGTTGCATAAAAAAGGGAATAAAGTCTGAAATAACACATACAGAGTCTGTCTGGATAGAATTTTCAGAGGGGCATGAAAAATTGATTTTAGGTGTGATATACCGTCCCCCAAACTTAGATAGGGACCAAGGGAGACTACTATGGGAGGAAATTGTTAAGGCCACAATGCACGATAACGTAGTTATTCTGGGTGACTTCAACTTTAGTCAAATTGGAAATAAATGGTATAAAATACCGACACAATGGAAAAATAAACACATAAGCAGTTAAGTGATCTATTGCAACTTTGCCACGCAGTGCTTTATCGAGTCACAGACAGATCTACCTGGAAAATGAGCAACATAGAGAATAGGGCAGTCAGGTGGAATGCTGGGTCAGATGAGCTGCATGTGAGTCTTAAGTGTGAAAACATAGTGTGACTTAAGGACCTGCAGTGTATTCTTGAGTTCTAGGTGGGATAGCGTTGAACTTCTTCAACGCTATCCACCAGAACTCAGAATGCATGCAGGCCTATCACTATGTTCACTGACACATGCAGCTTCGACAGCATTCTCCACTATGACTTATCTCTATGTGCATTTCAGGTAGATTTGTGACGAAAACTGCGTGGCAAGTGTAAGGATCTACTGCTTATGTGTTTATTTTCTTTAGTCAAATTGATTGGAATTTTGACTGGAATTTAGAATCTAACGACTTCTTAGAAGTAGTTCAAGATTGTTTTGAAGCAGTTTGTGACAGAACCTACAAGGGAAATAACCTGCTTGACTTAGTTCTGGCAAACAAGGAAACCCTTGTTAATAATTTAGAAATTACAGAGGAACTCGGCGCAAGCGACCACAAATCAATTACCTTTGGCATTGAATGGAAGTTTCATGGTACGAATAACTCAGTAACGGTCCCAGATTTTCGCTTAGCAGATTACAATGGACTTAGAGAACACTTATCATCTGTGGACTGGGGTAATGAAGAGAGCTATCAATATGACAGTTTTCTGAACACTATACATCTGCCCAAATAACATTTATCCCATATAAAGAAATTAGATCGAATAGAAATGACCCAAAATGGATGAATAATAGGCTCAAATATCTTTAGGGCAGAAGAAAGGAATTTATAGGCGTATCAAAAGAGGTGAGGGTCATCTTATGAGTCAGTATATTGACATTAAGAGGGACGTTAAAGGGGATAAGAAAGCTAAACGGGACTACGAAATTAAAGTTGCTAGGATTGAAAACTAACCCAAAACGTTTTCCAGGTGTATAGAACAAAAGTTATAGATAAGATAGGTCCCCTTAAAAATAATTATGGGTATCTTACTGACAAAGAGAATGAAATGTGCTCTATTTTTAATAATTATTTTCTCACTTTTTTCACTCAGGAAGACACTAATAATATCCCAAGAATTAGGTATTTTAGTGGGCCTGAAGAAGATAAATTATGTAGTATCACAGTCACTAGCGAAAAGGTTATCAAACAGATAGACCGTTTGAAGCAAAATAAATCGCCAGGCCCTGATGAGCTTTTTTCAAGGGTTCTTAAGGAATGCAAAATAGAACTCTGTGAACCCTTAACTAACATTTTTAACCTATCTCTTCAAACAGGTGTAGTGCCGGATACGTGGAAGATGGCTAATGTAATTCCTATTTTTAAAGCAGGGGACAAGTCGTTACCATCAAATTAAGAACATAAGAAAGGAGGAACACTGCAGCAGGCCTGTTGGCCCATACTAGGCAGGTCCTTCACAATCCGTCCCACTAACAGAATATTTGCTCAACCCAATTTTCAATGCTACCCAAGAAATAAGCTTTGACAATTTTACCCACTCATGCGCGAGTCCCACTCAAATCCAACCCCTCTCACTCATAAATTTATCCAACCTAAATTTGAAACTACCCAAGGTCCTAGCTTCAATAACCCTACTAGGCAGACTGTTCCACTCATCAACTACCCTATTTCCAAACCAATACTTTCCTATATCCTTTCTAAATCTAAACTTATCTAACTTGAATCCATTATTGCGGGTTCTCTCTTGGAGAGATATACCCATTTTCCACTTAAGAACATAAGAACATAAGAAAGGAGGAACACTGCAGCAGGCCTGTTGGCCCATACTAGGCAGGTCCTTCACAATCCGTCCCACTAACAGAATATTTGCTCAACCCAATTTTCAATGCTACCCAAGAAATAAGCTTTGACAATTCTACCCACTCATGCGCGAGTCCCACTCAAATCCAACCCCTCTCACTCATGAATTTATCCAACCTAAATTTGAAACTACCCAAGGTCCTAGCTTCAATAACCCTACTAGGCAGACTGTTCCACTCATCAACTACCCTATTTCCAAACCAATACTTTCCTATATCCTTTCTAAATCTAAACTTATCTAACTTGAATCCATTATTGCGGGTTCTCTCTTGGAGAGATATCCTCAAGACCTTATTTATATCCCCTTTGTTAATACCCATTTTCCACTTGTATACCTCGATCATGTCCCCCCTCATTCTACGTCTTACAAGTGAATGTAATTTTAGGGTCTTCAATCTTTCTTCGTAAGGAAGATTTCTAATGCTATGTATTAATTTAGTCATTCTACGCTGAATGTTTTCTAACGAATTTATGTCCATTCTGTAATATGGAGACCAGAACTGAGCTGCGTAATCTAAGTGAGGCCTTACTAATGATGTATAAAGCTGTAATATAACCTCTGGACTTCTGTTGCTAACACTTCTTGATATAAATCCCAGTAATCTATTTGCCTTATTACGTATGCTTAGGCATTGCTGTCTTGGTTTAAGGTTGCTGCTTACCATCACCCCCAAGTCCTTCTCGCAATCTGTATGGCTAAGTTCTACGTTATTTAACTTATAAGTGCTTGGGTTATGGACACTCCCGAGCTTCAGAACCTTGCATTTATCTACATTGAACTGCATCTGCCACTTTTCTGACCACGAATTAAGTTTGTCTAAATCTTCCTGAAGTTCTATGACATCTATGTTTGAATCAATTATCCTACCTATCTTCGTGTCGTCGGCGAATTTGCTCATATCACTAGTAATTCCCTCATCAAGGTCATTGATATATATTATAAATAACAATGGGCCTAAGACTGATCCCTGTGGAACACCACTTGTTACAAGTCCCCATTCGGATTTAACCCCATTTATGCACACTCTCTGCTTCCTATTGGTGAGCCATGACTCGATCCATGACATCACTTTTCCCCCAATGCCATGAGCTGCCACTTTCTTTAACAGTCTCTGGTGCGGTACTCTATCAAAAGCCTTACTAAAGTCTAAATAAACAATATCGAATTCTTTATCGTGATCAACAGCCTCAAAAGCTTTACTGAAGAAGGTTAATAAATTAGATAGGCAGGAACGGCCCTCGTGAATCCATGCTGGGTATCATTAATCAAATTATGGTTATCTAGATGGCTTCTAATAATATCAGCTATAATTGACTCTAGTAATTTGCCTACAATTGAGGTCAGGCTTATTGGGCGGTAGTTTGACGGTAGTGACTTGTCCCCTGCTTTAAAAATAGGAATTACATTAGCTATCTTCCACATATCAGACACTACACCTGTTTGAAGAGATAAATTAAAAATGTTAGATATTGGTTCACAGAGTTCCATTTTGCATTCCTTAAGAACCCTTGCAAAAGCTCATCAGGACCAGGCGATTTATTTTGTTTCAGTCGGTCCAGCTGTTTCATAATCATTTCGCTAGTGACTGTGATATTACATAATTTATCTTCTTCTGGGCCTCTGTAAAAATTAATTACTGGGATATTATTAATGTCTTCCTTAGTGAAAACCGAGATCATGTCTCCCCTCATTCTACGTCTTACAAGTGAATGTAATTTTAGGGTCTTCAATCTTTCTTCGTAAGGAAGATTTCTAATGCTATGTATTAATTTAGTCATTCTACGCTGAATGTTTTCTAACGAATTTATGTCCATTCTGTAATATGGAGACCAGAACTGAGCTGCGTAATCTAGGTGAGGCCTTACTAATGATGTATAAAGCTGTAATATAACCTCTGGACTTCTGTTGCTAACACTTCTTGATATAAATCCCAGAAATCTATTTGCCTTATTACGTACGCTTAGGCATTGCTGTCTTGGTTTAAGGTTGCTGCTTACCATCACCCCCAAGTCATAAGAACAAATGTGGAAAATCAGAGAAGTCAACTGATTTCCCGTATCCGTTAGTGGAGAGGAAGGAAATAAATGGTATAAAATACCGACACAATGGAAAAATAAACACATAAGCAGTATAATGTGATCCTTTATTGACAACGTTTCGCCCACGCAGTGGGTTTTATCAAGTCACAGACAGATCTACCTGGAAAATGAGCAACATGGAGATATATATAGGGTACAGTCAGGTGGAGAATGCTGGGTCAGGTGGAGAAAGCTGCATGTGAGTCTTAAAAAGTAGTGTGATAGTTAAAAACATAGTGTGACTTAAAGGACCTGCAGTGTACCATACATAGTCCTTCCCACCAACTCCATTTCCAAACAAGTTTCCAACATTTTTTCTAAGACCTCATTCCGAGTATCCACCTCCACATCCACCACCATTAAGGACATCACCAGTAACAGACAGGAAAAGCTTCAATCCACGGCAGGGGTATACACAATCCCTTGTAATGGCTGCAGCAAATTATACGTTGGCGAAACATCCAGAGACCTACAAACACGCATTTCAGAACACCAGTACGCAGGCAGATCTGACGACTCAAGAAATGCCTGTGTTCAACACCGAAATTTACACAACCATTTAATCAACTACAGAAACGCCAGACTCATCGCCAGAGAAGACAACACGCAATACCGAAGAATCCTAGAATCATCACTCATCTGTATATCCAACAACTTCAACCAGAACAACGGCTTCTACAACATAGCTGAACCTATTGCCAAGAAACTTCTTCAACGCTATCCCACCTAGAACTCAAGAATGGTACACTGCAGGTCCTTTAAGTCACACTATGTTTTTAACTATCACACTACTTTTTAAGACTCACATGCAGCTTTCTCCACCTGACCCAGCATTCTCCACCTGACTGTACCCTATATATATCTCCATGTTGCTCATTTTCCAGGTAGATCTGTCTGTGACTCGATAAAGCCCACTGCGTGGGCGAAACGTTGTCAATAAAGGATCACATTATACTGCTTATGTGTTTATTTTTCCAGTGGAGAGGAAGGTAAGGTCGTGACAGCACCAGAGGAATTCGTTAAGGGCGGGCAGTAGTCCAACATATTCCTAGATTTGATGTTGCCGACGACACGAAGATAGGTAGGATAATTGATTCAAACATAGATGTCATAGAACTTCAGGAAGATTTAGACAAACTTAATTCGTGGTCAGAAATGTGGCAGATGCAGTTCAATGTAGATAAATGCAAAGTTCTGAAGCTCGGGAGTGTCCATAACCCAAGCACGTATAAGTTAAATAACGTAGAACTTAGCCATACAGATTGCGAGAAGGACTTGGGGGTGATGGTAAGCAGCAACCTTAAACCAAGACAGCAATGCCTAAGCGTACGTAATAAGGCAAATAGATTACTGGGATTTATATCAAGAAGTGTTAGCAACAGAAGTCCAGAGGTTATATTACAGCTTTATACATCATTAGTAAGGCCTCACCTAGATTACGCAGCTCAGTTCTGGTCTCCATATTACAGAATGGACATAAATTCGTTAGAAAACATTCAGCGTAGAATGACTAAATTAATACATAGCATTAGAAATCTTCCTTACGAAGAAAGATTGAAGACCCTAAAATTACATTCACTTGTAAGACGTAGAATGAGGGGAGACATGATCGAGGTATACAAGTGGAAAATGGGTATTAACAAAGGGGATATAAATAAGGTCTTGAGGATATCTCTCCAAGAGAGAACCCGCAATAATGGATTCAAGTTAGATAAGTTTAGATTTAGAAAGGATATAGGAAAGTATTGGTTTGGAAATAGGGTAGTTGATGAGTGGAACAGTCTGCCTAGTAGGGTTATTGAAGCTAGGACCTTGGGTAGTTTCAAATTTAGGTTGGATAAATTCATGAGTGAGAGGGGTTGGATTTGAGTGGGACTCGCGCATGAGTAAGTAGAATTGTCAAAGCTTATTTCTTGGGTAGCTTTGAAAATTGGGTTGAGCAAATATTATGTTAGTGGGATGGATTGTGAAGGACCTGCCTAGTATGGGCCAACAGGCCTGCTGCAGTGTTCCTCCTTTCTTATGTTCTTATGTTCTTATGTTCCTTATCCACGCTTAATTTATGAGACTGATTTAGTAATGAAGACCCTACAGGCCAAAAATACATTACTTATGAGTATTTAAGCTAAGCTAGAGTTAGACATATAGTAATTTAGTATCTATAATCCCTTTCCACAACCTTCACTTATTGACACTTGAACCGCACTTGTGCCGGTGACCAGGCACCCCCGCCCACATAGGGCACCTGGGTTTT